>PTEX01000052.1:4226610-4283738 GCA_003342815.1 Eudromia elegans | reverse complement strand
AAAAAAAAAAAAAAAAAAAAAAAAAAACCAGTCGTAGCAGTAATAGTGCTTTGCTCATGGGAAAAAGCTAATTTCCACATGCTGAAACGAGAGAAGACTGAAACAGGGAAGACAGAGGGGTTATTCCAATAGAGCAGACTGCACAAGGGTGATCCGATTCCTGAGACTTGTTTTCTCTCTTTGCTTGCAGGGAGTGAATCCACTGTCAATTCTGTGGCTATGCGCATTGTAATGGGCAGTTGGTGGCTCTTCACCCTTATTGTGTGCTCATCCTACACAGCTAACTTAGCAGCTTTTCTCACAGTGTCGAGGATGGATAATCCTATAAGGTAGGAGTCTCTTCTTAAGAGGAAGCTGTAAACGTGGATTTCACAGAAATGTATTATCCATTTGAACACTCATTTTTGTAAGAAGCAGATAACTCCAAGAAAATACGCGGCTTATATTAAGTGGATGCTTTTCTCCCTGCCTTTCTCCTTCACTCTTGCAACCCCCAAACAATTTTGACAAGTGAGCATAAGGGACAATGACACTTTAATTGTGCATTACTCAGGGATAGAGATCTCATATTTATTTGTATTATGTTTAACTAGAGTTCTCACTATTTCAAATACATGTATTTTTTCATTGAACTTTGGGAGAAACTGCTATCTCTAGGGAAATATATAACATTGTACTTCTCACCTTCAATGTGTTATGTTTTGAGTCTATTTGTATGCCTTGTTTATAGTACTACTTGCATACAAGGTAGTAGAGGATGTAAGATAATGCAGACAGTATTTTAAAATACAAATGACCAGATTTTGGTGGGATTATTTGCCGAAAAAAAGGTTCTGTCCAAAGAGGAAAAGGTAACCAAATTTGACTCCAGGATAATAGATGCAATATAGCAGTGGTTTTATTAAATTTATATATAATTCTCTGCATTTGTGTTGACAATATCACAGTGATAAATTACAGCTCCTGTAACAAACCCAGTTTGTCTTGCATCTTTGACTTCTTTTACCTGCTATCTGCTTACTAGTCCATGTCCTGTGGGAATATATTCAATAAGTCCAGTCTCTGAACAGCTCGTGAGAGCTGTTGTTTGTTTGGTGTTCACATTATTTCCAGCTTACCTTGTTATTGCCTACTTCCAGGTAACATAATCCTTTGAATGAGTAAGGTATAATAATAATAAACAAACACATTTAAAAATAAATGTATCGTCTATTTTTGACCGATTTTTGAAATAAGTGGAAATAAGAACTCTTAGTAATTTCTGGAAGTAACAAAACTACCTCAATATCTATGAGTCCTGGCTGCAAGGCCTCATGCCATATCAGAATAAGGTTAAACGCAATGAATTGGTGAATCAAATAATTATTTGGAAAGTTTAGATAATTATCTTCTCAGCTATTTCTGAAGCTTCTAGTTCTTCCATGGTAGCAAAAATTGTCTGTTTACTGAGCACCTTCTAAAACTAAAGTTCAGAGGAGGACAAAAGTGGAATAAACTGTAGTCTAGAATCTACCAAAAAAAGGAAAAAAAATAGGTACAGATTCAGGAACTGAGCTTTGGTTTATTAGATGAAGCTTTTAAAGCTGAGATATTAAAGCATCTGCAAGAGGAGTTGAGGAGTTGATTCTTTTCCTTATTAGATTGCAATATATTACTAAGAATTTTGTTGTGAGAAAAGAAATCACAGAGTGATCACTTGGTAAAAGGAGCTGTTGGATCCTGTCTGGTGACTTCAGAGCACAATTTGCCTACTAATTTTAAAGGTTGGTAATTGATGAGTTGTAACTTTAGACCTTTCCACACCTCATGGCAGTGCTACTTTCCCAGGATCACATTCCACTTGTACAAGGTGGCAGGAAGTCATCTGCAAACATAATCATCCAGGTGCCAAAACAGCAATGTCTAATGTCATTTAATTCGCCATAACACATACTGCCTAGGGTCTAGCTGGTTGGCCAAATGGGCAGGAGGGCCTGCCTCATCAGTCCTGTCAGCCACACAGTCAGTGGTTGGTTCATATTGTCTGGGCTGTCTGAAGTGGTCCTGGTTACTTTGATAAAGAAACCTAAATCATTCCCCACAAATTTGAAATAGCAGTTGTCAGAAGATTCTGTATTGACAAGCAGTTGGTAAGACTGAACTAATTCAGAGATTGGCTTGTCTTGGTGCCAGTTTTACAAAGTTAGCAGCATCTTATTATATCCTGCTACTCTAAAAGATGCTTCTGATCTAAACTCTGCCGTCAAAAGCTACCAGATCCTCAAGAAAGAGAAGAAAAAGATTAAAAATTAAAATAAAAAAAAAGTTATCAAGATTCTTTGTTGAGCCTTCTTCCACTTCTAAGCCATGGGGAGGATGTTTTCGTGTCCCCACTCTGTAAGAGAGACATCTTCTGAATAGTCGTAGCATCACATTTAGAGTGAATATTTTTCTAAGAAGGTAAAAGGTTCTCATCTTGCATGAAAGCAGCACATCCAGGTCTCTCGGCTTCCAGTCCTGTTTGATTTCAGTGTAATATGTGAGGAGTGATGATCTTTGCCTTTCTAAATTTGCCACTGAGCTTGACTATGTTATTTCTTTCATGGACTCAGAAGAAATATTTATTTGAATTCTATTTTCCCTCCCAAAGAGGCACGTTGAGATATTGCTGAAAATTTGCTCCCCAGCTGAGAGCTACCCAATCCCTCTGTATACACTTCCACTGTTAAGAAAGCAACTTCCATCATTTCAGTAATCTCTCCCTCCCTAGAACAGTCCTCTGGTGCTCAGTATTGATAGTGCTAAATTGCCAGCAGGGGAGAAGCTGTGTATGGTGCTGCAGTAGCTGCAACATAGTTAAAGCTTTCATTACAAGCCTGATTTTCTTCCCAAGCTTACTCTAAAAGGCCTATTAAAAGTTGTTTCAGCTTCAAATTTGGCATGTGTGGTCTCTGACTAGCAGAATAGAAGTATGGGTGATTGAATAACTAGGTGTCAATCAGCTTAGTAGTACTTACCTCCACAATTTCACTGCCAAACAAGTGTATCATAGAAATCCTAAGTGATATTTATTAGAAGTGCTTGGTGAGACATTCACTGAAGTAAAGTTGAACTGCTGGAAGGCAAATTTTGTAAATTAGCATGTCAGATGAAAGCCTGCTGGTGAAGGAATAAGTTTTTAAAAATTCTGATATTGGCAGTTCTTAGGATTTTTTTCCCATTCTGCCATGCGTTTCAGGATCTGCCTGTGATTCACACAAAAGTGAAATAGCCAGAGTAGGAAGCATGGCAGAGAGTAGCCTTGATCTTCTGATTCTGTTTCTAAATTTCTTAAAAGAGACTTTCTAAATCCCCCAAAGGTTCTGCAGTGCTATGCTTTCAAGGTGCCTGGATCCCGTGCAAGAAACATTTGGTTTTTTTCAGAAAGAACAAAAGTCTTTCCTTGGGCTTTACTTCCTACTGCGGAATTTCCTGCTAGGGCCATGGGTTGGGAAGCATCAGTATGCTGAGTCCGAGACGTGCATCAAAACTTGGGGCTTAAGGAGATCAAGATTAGCAGAAAAGCAGTGTGAACCTGCCATGCTAACCTCCCTTTTCCTCCTGCTAGTGAGTGGTACTTCCGAACCCCTTTGCTGTTTTCCAGCTACTTCTTGGAGGCCTCTGTCCAAATTACTGCTCCTCTAAGTTCTGTCTCTGTGCACACATTCCTCACCTCACAAAGGGGAAACAGGAAAAACAGCAAGGGAAAAAAAAAGAAAAAGTGGTTGCCTCTTCAGGACTCCAAGATTTTTTTTTTCCAAATAACAATCAGACATATGTTTAAAGCCTGTTACAGTCCTTGAAAAATTTGTTTAAATCTGAATGATTTGTATTTTGTATTTCAACATTTAATTTCAGAACTGTATGCAAATGAGAAGTCACTCATGAGTGGGTCACTCTGCCAAATAAGGTCTGAATTACTATATGCAAGTTTGTCCTTTCTTTTGTCTATTACATTTTCAAACAGCCCTGGGATCTGCTGTCTGACCTTCCATTTGTAATTATGAGGTTAATTAGCAGTGACTTGACTTCCATCTTCATTTCTTGTTAACAAGCAGGCTACACGCAGTTCAGTAGCTACATAGATCTCCTGCAACTCAAGGTTAGGAGAGCTTGTCTGATAAGAATTGTGCAGAAAATAAAAGAACATTAGAAAAGTAGGCTATTTGCAGTTTCAGGTGAGTTTAATTTTTTATCAAATTTTTAAATGGTTGCAGATGCTGTAAATGTTTAAAAGCATCTGTATACATGCACTTGGTAAACACATCTGTACACATAGCTTGCATAGGGAAGTATGTTATATATGTATTCCATATCTGTTGTTTTCTGATCTGAGAGTTCTTTATCTCCATTTTAATCCCCAAATTTTCAGTGATCTTGATGACAGTTGAAGATTTACTGCAGCTTAGTCAAGGTGGCAGTCTGGCACTTGGAAGACTTGGGTCCAGATTCTCTTTCTATCAAAGGCTTTATTTGATCTTCGTAAACTTAGCCTCTTTGTCTGTATCTGTTCCCTTTTTGTGTAACAGAGTAACAATTTTTTCATCACTTAGATGGCATGTTGTCAGTTTAACTGCTTTAAAGATAATGCCCCAAAACCACCATATTACAATAGCTCTGCAGGTATCAAAACAGATGGATTTTATGGGTTGCATACAAAATAGAATTAATCTGAAAATATTTTAAAAGAAAATGTGAAAAGTATTTTGAAGATATCGACTAGAGGGAGATGAACAAAGGTTTCATCTGTTATAGTTAAGTGGATTTGATAAGATTTGGTAGCAAGTAACACACAGTAATTTTGCTGAATTTGCAATGATTTTCCCTTGGAATTCTTTGTGTTTGAAAGCGGCCTTTCTGTTGTTAATATCACATAGAGCTTTCTGAATATTTCACTGGGGTTTTTTTTTATTTTAATTTTGTTATGTTTAACTTGCACAGTGTTCTGTAGTCTTTGTGCAGCCCCTCAGGCGGGTTGGCAGGAGGCATGTATGAATGAGCATCATAAAAAATAATCATCATCGTTATTAGTTAGGGCCTGTGAGCAAAAGTTTCCATCATTAAGTAACTATATTATGTACACCCATAAAAACAGCGTTAAAAAGAGCATAAGATGGAAGTGAGTGAGCAGGACCTACAAGACCAAAGCGTTTCTTTTTACAGAATAGCCCCTTCTGAAAGCGCACAGAAGAAATGACAAGGTAAATGCTCTGCACCCTGTGCAACAGGGCACTGGCCTTCACACACTGTTCAGGAGTAGACACTGCAGTCTGGCCAGCGCAAGATCTCCCATCTGAACTCTTTCTAGGTCATTGTCGTTGGTGCTGTGACACACTGGGAAACACAAGGCTTTGCAAAATCTGCATTTTTTTAGAAAGCTTTCTGAAAAAATGGCATATGTCGTTCAACTGTAGCTTAAAAAGGATCCTAATTACTCCTGTAATTGAGCAACCAGGCAGCCATATAAGTGTGAATATTTCCCAAGGCTATTTTTCTGAAGGAAAATGAGAAATCGCATCTGAAAATTAAGATTGTATTACACCCCTCCCGTTGGTACCGTAAAATGTGGCATGTACTGAAGACAGATGGAAATGCAATCCATACTCTCCTCAACACTGCTTTTGCAGTGCCTGTAGTAGAGCATATCTTCGCTTGTATTGTTGGGAAGTTCTGTGACTGAAGTGGATTGGGACATCAACATTCAGATGCACATACATTTTAGAGAAGTGATACAGATATGACATTGGCAAAAGCTACCATCTGTGCAGGTAATAACATGATTTTCTTGCTTTGGGAGGGTGAAAATCTATCAAGGGCAGCAATTCTTCTGACAATTACATGGATTTATTCAAATCTGGAAATCTGATACCCAGTCTCCTCTCTTCTCATCTAGGTTGACTCACCATAAAAGTCATATTTTCTCTTGTTAATATGTTATTCACTAGCTATCCATAGAGTAGCTGTATGCATTCTGCATATGTTAAATCTCATTAGCCCCTGACTTCAACTTTATTTGTTAAAATGCGTGATTTTTTTGCATTTTAAGTGTGGTATCTATGGCTTATTTTGGTTTTCCTGTCTGTCTCTTAAGGGATAAACAACAAAATGAGAATAGCAGAATGTTTTTGCTTAATAGGATATTTCTGTTTCTTTTGTTTAGCTCTAAAGTTACTGATATATGTCTTTCATTAACTGATAATAAAATCTAATATAACAGGATATTAAAAAGTCAAAATACTGATTACTACAACAAATCAGAGAGAGATGTTCTTAAACCTTCAAACTTCTCCTAACTGTAAAAATGATCAGAATCCATCATCTTTAAGGGCAAAACCAGGAATAAGAATTGGAATTTTCTGGTGAATTCAGTTCTGGAAGAGCATTCTGAGTGAGGAATGACTATTAAAGTAGGCTGGCCACTGACTGCGAGTGCTTGTGTTTCACTATTGCAAGAGTACTGTATTTTTTTTCCACTGCGGAAAATACCAAGTAAATATATGTTTGACTTCCACTACAGAATTACCTAATGCTTTTAAAGTGTCAGTATACAATTCTGTGTGTTTGCATGTTGGCTGTGTGTGCTTTTCTTTCAGACAGGCAGATCTTTTACATGCCTCTACTGCATATGTATGTACCTTCATCAAAAGATGTAAGCAAAGACTCTCAGAATGAGGAGTCTGAGAGAACTTGGAAAAAATACCAATATTTTCAGGACATATACTAGTGAAACGATTACCCATAAAAAAAGAAAGAAAAAGAGGACAGTTAGTGTGCTGTAACTTGTATTTTTTATCATTTATCTTTTATGTTCACAAGCATTATAACAGAAAGCTCTATTAGTCATCTGTGCTCTTCTGATTTGAGGTAGTACAGCGCACGTTTTTCCATGGAATTCTGAATCACCAAGACTAGAAAGCTTTCTCAGAGAGTGTCCCCAGCCACAACAGGCAAGTGAGATGCGTTTGCAGAAGTACCAAAAATTAATAAGTATTTTATCATAGCAAGTTACCTCCTGTTCCCTACAACATAATGACAGTAAAATTAAACTAGGTGCAGCGGCTTAAAGAAGGCAACGCTTTATCTGTTTTCTTTTTTACTCTGTCAATTCGAACAGAACATAATGAGCTTTGTACTCTGATAATATGTAACATATTTTGGAAAACATTTCACTTGTTCCTACCTAAAAATGTTTCTCATCTTGCACGAGTCTTCACGGACATCTCCACGTGAGCAGTGGTTCCCTCAGTGTCAGACTGCAATCTTTCAGCACTAGAATTTCTCACTCATCTAACAGGAAAAGTATTCCTATCACCTCTTCTTTGTTCCTGTGTTTTCAACAGCAGTAAGACTGACTGTGAGTATAAGAACTTGCACTGAATTATTTTTCTTTAGATTATTTTGGATGGGTGGAAGGAAAGGGAAAGAATGTAGGTGGGCTCAGTGCAATGTCAAATGTTTCATGTTCCACTGATGCAATCCACTGTAAATCAGGAAATCACACTTTGCATGGAATTGACTGGGACATGGGCCTGTGTCTTTTTGCTGACTCTGTGATAGAAACATTACCTTCAGTCAATAGATGAAGCAAACATCTTTGTACTGTAACATTATTACTGTCGTAAGGGGGATTTATTTTTGACACTCTGATTTTTCTGCCATGCATTTATACTAATCTGCAAAATGGTGAAGTGGTTGTACTATTCCTTTATAGAAATATTTAAAAAAGAAAAAAAAGGGAAATAAAAATGTTATTCTTTTAGATTTCCAGACTCTGAAAGAGCTCTTGCTGACAGCTGACATTAGAACAGTCTCTTATCATTTCCTCTTATATTTCCTTCACATTAAGGTAGTTTGCATCTGTGTCTTTGATATGGTCTCTTTCAGGAATCACCGACCTTCCTGTAGTCTTTTACCCTTTAAATCATTTTCCCAGAAGATCTTATCCTCTAGTTCCCTTAGTCTGTTAAGTTTCCTCTTCTGATATTTGTTATTCTTTTACTCTGGCTCTTGCTTTTCAACAGGATAAAGAGCTCCATCATGTTGCAAATATCTTTTAATCGGATTACTTCCTTCTAGTATTTTAATTCACATCTAAAATAGCCATTCTCCTTATAAATGTCTCTATAGGATTGTTATTTCTCAGACTAATTAACCCTTATCACCTTAAATGATACATAGGATAGGCATTTCAAGTGAAACTTGTTCTGATATTTTCTGAAGTGTTTACATACTGTCCTGCTATGATTACCTTTCCTCTTTAAAGAAGAATGCTTTAAAATTTGAATCTCCTTTTAAGCACTACTAGAAACAGTAACTGAAGATGTATATACATATCTTTCTATAGAGTGAGAGTTGGAGGTTATGGATGTTTGGGGAAAAATGGAATTGGGGAGGTTTAATTTTGCTGGAAAATAAAATGCTACCGTTTATCACCATGAGTGCTTTCCTATTAGTTGCTGTGTTACAAAAGACTTTCTAGAAAGAAAAAAACCCTTTTCTGGAAAGAGTTGGCTGTTACCAGTGGAAAGATTACATATGCTCTTTCCACTTCCTAGGCTTGTCTGCCTTACTGAGCAATGTTCTCTTTTGCTGCGTAGATGCCGCTGTATAATAATACAGAAACAGTCAAAAACTCATCTGAAGATGAGGGAGAAAATTGTGTTGCCTTAGAAAAATTATTTTGATACAGCTGCCAAAGTTACATTAAAAGAAATGTAATCACATGATAAAGGTGTTTGCCTTCTAAAGCATTAAAATCAGCCTTGGAAGATAAGAGCCTGATTTTATTTAGTTGTTGTATGAATATTTATATCTGTCTAAAGAATAGACTATTATTTTTCTTTTACATGGTGACGATGGAGTTTGCAAACTAATACTACAAGGTGTGCAATTGGACTACCAAAGAAATTTGGTTTTATTGTCATACTCTATTTCTAGAATGAGATTCAATATGCAGGTAAGACTCGCGTTCAGGATGAGGAGGGAGATACAGAACTGTAAATTCTCTTTTGTGTTGTCTTCTGTTTACTTGTCCATGAAGTAGGGTTGGGAAGTACCCCACATACCCAGTGCTTGCCACTTGGGTCCCCAGAGAAACAGGCAAGTGGGCCTCCAGACCTTGACAGATGCCTATGTAATGTGTGCACTTTAGTCATCAACAGGAACTGATGAAAGCTGTATGTGCTTTCAGTATGGATGAAGAGCCCTGTGTTTTCATTTCCCAAGAGTACTTAGCACATATTGTAGCAATCAAGATGCATCTTTAGGATCCTTCTGTTTTCTTCTGTTCTTTCTGTCAACACTATGGGCTGCTGCTGTATTCCTCCTGGTAAGAAAGGATGTGAAGCTGTTTTCTAGCATTGTTTTCTACCTTTAACAGATCTGAGCAGTGTGAATCTATCCAGAGTGTCCATCCTGGCTATGAGATTGCTGCCACGGGCACTGCTCCTGAGTGTTTCACCTTTCCTTTCAGCGAGCATCTTCTGTGGCATGTGGCAACTCCTGATAAATCAAAAATTAACTAGGAGTTGGATAGGACCTTTCTTTGCATGGCGATTTCATGGACTTTAATGGAACTACTCACAGCATAATTATATCCTAACAGTCTTGCTATGAAGTTCCACTTGCCATATGTAAGAGCTTTATAATCCAACACCAAGATGCCAAGCTTACCCATTCTCCACTCAATTTAATTAAAAAGCTACTCTTTGTCATCTGAGTGCCAAACAGAATGGCAACAGCATTAGTACTTATAATACCAGTTGAGAAGGAAGAAAGCAATTTCTTCCCTCTTGATCTTAATCATTAATCTTCATTAGGATTTTTAGCTTCCGAATATGAGTGGTAGAAGACATCAGTGTAGCAAACAATTTAAAGTGCATCTGCATAAATAATAGAGGTAGTTTGTTATTTTCATTGTAGGTAAAAGCATGTGTCAGTCGCCAGATGTGCTTGATTCAGACAATATGATTTTCATGCCAACTTTATGATATGTTTGATTTAGGTGAATTGACTTAAACCTGCTGTTGGGACTGAGTTGTTGAACACCAGCTGCAGTTTTTATTTTAATTAATATTGTAAGGAACAGAATACCTCAGTTCAATTAACATTTTAACCCTTCGGGGTATTCAGAGAAAGGTTACAGTGGCATAGTGGTTTAAAAATAAATCAGAAGAGTATTCTAAGATAGCCCAAAGAAATGCATTCCTTCTCTGAAAAACATTACATGCTCTAGAGATGCTCTCACTTTTTTTTTTTTCTTCTTGCTATATTATTTGCATTTCAAGTTGCTGCTTGCTGTCAAGTAGAGTATGTAGTGTGAGTAAAAGACCCAGGCTAAGCAAGAATTTTTAGTTAGACCGGGTCTTCTAGATTTGAAGGGTGAGCAGCAGCTATTCATAGCTGCTCTGAATCCACTTTCAGACTTTGCAGTTCAGACTTTGAAGTGAATCTGTGAATATCTTACAAATGTGCTGCTGTGACAAAACTTTCCTTAATTAGTTTTGAAAATCTGCCCAATGAGTTAGGATTTTAAATGTAAATTTGGATGTACAAATAAAGCTCTGGCTTTTGAAAACTTGAGCTTACATCTTGAGTTATTCTGGCTATCTCTGTTTCTTTCTACTGATAACTTGCAAACACTGTGGCCTCATTTGGATGAATAATATCTTAAGGATAATGGATAAGAACAGTATCTTAATTAGAAGTATAATGGAAAATTAGGGTGGTGACGAGAGGTCTTGTAAATGCTCACTGTAAATACAAAGGAAAGACTGGTCTCTGTGTTCACTTCCTCAGATAGAGAGCAGATAATCTCATATGGGATCAAACATGCCCAGCCTTGAGATAACTTCAGTTAGAGATCATAGGCTATTAGGCAGCTATGAATCCAGCTTTGAGGTGCAAGGTCGCACTTTCATGGGTATCACTGTTCATGAAGCTATTTGTCATGCTATGGTTTGATTGTTTGCTTTTTGTTTGTTTTCCTATTTTTTAGAAAGTTTTCGGTGAAAGTAGTCATAACTTCTGCTGTATGGAATGTCATACGTTATTTCCCACAGAATTACTAGGAAGCTGTAAAATCTAGAATGAAAAGTTTCATAACAAACAACAATAACAAAGGGGATTGAACAATGAGCAATCTAACTGACTCAGAAATCTTTTGCCTTTATTGCTTGAAAGACCTTTGGGTAAGAGGAAACTTGGAAGAATACTTAAAATGCTGGTCTAACAATCAGGAGATGTTTAGCTTATTGCTAGTAACATAACAGGTTTCTCTCTGTGCTGTGCTGGAGCAGAGCCAGAGTCTCAGCTCTGAGCAAAACGAAGGGCGAAGATCCAGTGACAAGTCAAGTTACACTCCCACTGATCGTTACAGATGACGGCACATGCTGAGGTATTCCCAAGGACATCTTGTAGGAAAAGCTGTGGGTGGGAATAACCAGGGGCCTCATTTTGTTTACAGAAAAAACTGTTTTATTGATGAGGATGAAAATCCACTTTGATTTTATATTCTATGGTTGAGTCTTAGCCAGAGAAATCATAACATCAGCTTTTGAAAATGAGCATATTTCCTTAAAAAAAAAAAAAAAAAAAACAAAACACAGGCTCTCTTTTGGTCCTAAAACTCTTTGGAGTGTGAGGCAGCTTATGTGCCATTACGGTAGGATGCTCTTAAGTGATAACGTAATGAGGTCCATAATGCTGAGTGTTTCAGGGGAAGAGCAAGGGCCTGGGTGAGCTCATGGTTCTGCTTGCTGTTTGTTCCTAGCCAGCCCTATTTGCATGACATTTTAATTTTAAGAAATAACAGTCCATCCCCAGACTTAACACTCTTTCACTAAAATGATGTACACTAACGTGCTTCATGGTCATCCTTGCTTGTTTTCAGTGTACTGAAAGCAAGCTTAGCCTCCAGCACAAAAGCCGTTGCTTCTGACACAAAAAGGAAATTCAAATTTTTTTGTTTTGTTTTGTTTGTTCAACTCCTATGGGAATGCTGCAGACTGCAGTGAGATTTGTGAAGCAAAACTGGGGTTTCATATGGTGGTGTAGATTTCTGCTTCATCTCCAGCTCTCCGAAAGCGTGCAAAGCCTGCAGATGTTTTACTGATACAGTGTGTATAGCTAGTAACAAGTAATTAAGTACTAGTAAAACCATAAATAAGAGTGTGTGTTGTTTATTAATTGTTTGACTGCAGTTTGTGCTTCAGTGGCTCAACGTACTGTTTGTTGTTCTGTTCTTTTTAGACTTAATCCTGCAGTTGCTCTGCAGGAATAAAGTCCTGGTGAAATCACTCAGCCTGCATCGAATTCCTTGCTGTATTGAGAACTTACAAGACAGCTTAGTTTCATTTCTTTCTTTTTTTTTTTTTCTCTCTGTCTTGTTGACTGTAGGAGCTGAGGGTGGTAGACATTGTTTCAAAGGAATTTAGTAGTTATAAAGGCTGCAGAATTTCTGTGCTTTTGGTATATTGTGTAAATTGGATGTTTTGTTTCATCTTTCCCTATTTTATTCTTTTGTGTGTGATCCTGCATGTCTATGATCTTGAGCGTGTATCTTGGTGAGTGGGATTTGTCTCCCTGTCAGGTACAAGGCCCTCTGGACCGCAGGAGAGGAACAGTCTCAATCCCACGGCAGAAGGGCAACAAACCTGCCGTCCTCTCAAGTGGCACAACAACGCCCCCGTCTTCTGGCAGGAATGTAGCTGGCTTGGCTTTCCTTCCCTCTTCAAAACCAGAGCTGATCATTTTATTTTGCATTTGTTGTTGTACCTGAAATAGGGCACTCAGTGCCAGCCTGAACAGGGGCTCAAGAAGCCAGCAGCAGGAACCATTATCATCCCAGAAACAGTTCCAATGATAAGCAGCTTCTGCAGTACCACTGCCTGCTGAAGGGCTCACTCAAGTACTTGCTTTCACTGTAGTGCAAGCATGTGGTTGGCCTGGGAGCATGTCTTATGGCACATGCCAGTCACATTTTTTGTTTCAGTGGAGGAAGGCCCCTGGTTCTCTGAAATCATACGTGGTGGCGGTTGCTGTTCTGTGGCTGACAACAAGCGTGTGCTCAGCCCCAGCCGTGTGCACGGCTCCCTCTCTGCAGTGATCAGCAAACGTTTAGTCCTGGCGTGAAGGGCTGCAGTGCCATTACTCAGGATAGCTTAATCTGCTAGCGCTTACGGCCTCCCTCGTAGAAGCTCCCGTGGGGCCTCTTCTGTTAAGGCTTTTGATTACTGTTTAGAGTAAGGTGAATAGTGTTTTTCAGATGGGCAGCTGAGGAAATTAATTTTAAGTGAAATATGGAATGATGTAGTTGCTGGCAAACAATGTGATCTTGCAAAGTATATACTAACCATTCAAGTAATACTGCTAATTTCTGCCTCTGCATCAGTAAAGTTAAAATTCTGCTTAATGTATTTGCAGGAGGAACCCTTTGCTCTAAATATTACAGGACTAAGGCAGAATTAAGAGCAGGTAAAAGTGACTTGTATTTGCAGTGAAGTGGAACAATGCAGGGTTTGATTATGTCACTATAGAGAATTCAGCAATCTAATGACTGATTTAAGAGCTCAACTTGGTTAATCATAATTGCAAATAAAGTCAAAGCAATGCACAAATTAAAGCCATGGGCCTAATTCTTGTGAAGTCTAAGGTTGTTCAGTGTGGAATTAAACCTGCTTTTATTTAAATATTCTCTCTACTAAAGCCACTGCCATTCTATCAAAACTTTGAAAGCTTTTATTGGTCTTAGAAATAATCTTTAAAATTGCTTGCCCTATATTTTGTGTATCTTTTATCTAGTTCTACAGTTACTAGTAACTTTTTTACATATATATAGAACATATGGGAAGTTCCTAGAAATTTGTCATGCTACATTTTTACTTAATTGATATTTTGTTTTAAAGCTCACGAGTACTAAAGATATGTCAATTCTAATGTTATCTTATTACTCAGCTAATATGTATCTCTGTTCAGAATAATTGAGTGCTTATTAAGTGTTGATGACTCTAATATTTAGAGGACTGATTGTTATTCTTTCATTTATAAGTGAACTTATGCTTTTATAACTCAGATGTAGTGGCTTAATGAAAGCTTCTACTTGTGTGTTGGAGTCAATGGGACTATCTTCACCTAGTGGCAGTTTATATCCATAACATTTTTTTTTCCTGGTTTTCACCCAGCTAATCTATCTGACTATCTATAAACAAATTGTCAGTGGTGCCGCACACACTACTGCATTGATTCAGCTTTGCTTTCAAAGTGATTCCAGTGTTGTGCAGATTCCTCTCATGTACCTGTCACCTCACCTCAGGTGGCAGCTCTTTTTGCATCAGCAACATGTACAGCTGAGAAGCTGATCCCCGCATCACTTGCCCACTTCCAGGGCCACCTTACAGTGTCTGGACAGGTGTGGTGTGGATTTTATATGCTAGATTTCAGCTTAACAGGTATTTCTTAAACTTTTATTGTTGGTATAAGGATGCCAAATCAATTCAACTACTTTTATTTTTATTTACAAGTTTGGCAGATTTACTTTTTTCCCCTTCCATAAATGCTGTTGGGAAAACAGTTGTAGCTAGGAACTGCAATTATATTTGATTCCGTGGATGTTACAATAGGTATAAATACCTAACTTCTTTAGAGAAGAGTTTGGAATAAAATTCAGTAATTTCAAGGTATATGGCATCAGAAATGTAGAGCTCATGGTATATGTTTTTCCAAGGCTTCCTTTAGGTAGAGCAGCATAAAACTCATCCTCTGGGTGCTGCTTCATCTCAGAGGCACCTGTCACCTGAAATTCTGGTGTGCTGCTCTGAGCAAAAATCTCAGGATGCTGGCTTCTTTAGGTGAAAGAGGAATTTAGTGCTTTCCCTGCCCACTATAGAAAAGCAGTAAATGTATTTTGCCTTCTCTAGAGGATGGAGGGATTAGTAATTAATTAGGGAGCTAGTTTTAATTGATAGAAAATATTTGTACTGTTCTGTTTGACAAAGCACAGTTACGGATATGAAGGGAGATGTTGTTCTGAAGCAGACTAACAGCATGGGAAAATGAGAGTAGAACACTGACTGCCACTTGTATGGCTGACCTTAAGCTTTATTATTCCTTATGGTGTATGTGCTGATAAGCAAAATGGAAGCACAATATTTTAAATGATATTGTGGATTCACCAACTGTTGAAATGCTAATTTTACTTAAGTAATAGCAAAGGGAAAACTCCCCAGTGTTACCACATCAAAGCAGTAGCAGTTGTGAATGATAATGAGAAGCTACGTCTAAATTAAGGGGCTGTCAGTATTCCTATTACAATTTCTGTAAGGCTGAAGTCAAGATAAAATGGTACATTTATTACTGTGGTATGAAATCCTATTACTTCGTGACATCACGCTGCTAGCTGATTGACTTGTTTACAGTAGTGGAATTTAAACACAGGAATCCAGATGTGCAGTTTTCTACAAAGATCTTATAAAAAAGCAAGAAGGATGGGGGAAAAAAGGAAATATTTTTTCATCTTTTGGGGCTCTATTTTTTTTTAAAGACCTTTTTCTTAAAATTAAACATTTAAGTTACTATGGATAAGAAAGAAGAATATTTAATTAATTTGTTTATTTAGAGGAATACCAGAAGCCTGTTTCCCTGTTGTCTTCTTTTTTAATACTTTGATCACATCTGATGGATGTAGCCCTTTCCCATGAAACACACTGTAGCCTGCAAGTGAGACGGCAGTTTTTTGAGGTTGGCTTAATTGATCAGCAGGTGCTTCAAAGCACCTACTGACAGTTTTAGTTGGTTTGTTGATGTAATTCAAGCAGAAAGTTTTTGCTTATAGCAGTTCAAAAGTAAAAATAAACTTATACTGGAAGAATGTTTTTAGCCTATATAACTTAACTCACGTTGTTGTTTTGGTAAGTTTTTCTAGCAATTTAATTAGAAATGCTAGTACAGATATTGTCTGAATGTTTATTCCACAGCTTACGGTTCACATCAGTATGTTTCTCAAAAAACAAACATTGAGTGTGGTTTTTAGTTAACTCCACATAAGTAATTGCAGCTCCATTGCAAATAAGATGTCAATTGTTACACTTATCTGAAAGGTATAACTCTAGGTTAAATATTTTAGCTGGTAGTACAGTTATAAACTACACCATTTTTGTTGTGATCACCCAGAGATACATTCACTTAAATCAGTTGGTTTACATGTACTTGCCTGTTGCAACAATCACACAGTAGATTTATTTATCTACAAATTGAAGTTGAGCTCCTCTAACTGTAAATGAGGAACATTGGCTTTTTCTGCTTTACTAGCTTTGTCTTTAATCACACTTGCAGAGAGCCTTTAATGGGTTGTGAGATCCAATAAGTGAGGTGGTAAGGTTAATGGAGCATCCTGTTATGCTACAGATTTTTGTTGCAAATAATTTTAGATATTAAATGCATGAAACATTTGCCATAAGAAAGTGAGACACGAGTTTTAGTCGCTAGAGAAGGTACGTTCGCCTAATGGCTGTTTGCAAAATTAAATAAAGTCTGAGATTATTATAGCAACTGACTTTAGAGAATGACACAGTCTTAAGATATTGCCAGCAACTGAAGGTCAAAAGTGAATCTTTGTCCTCTAATGATGGAAGATCTGAGACAAATCAGGAGTAATGATAGGGTTTGAAAACTGCATTCGTGATGATGTTGTTTCACACTGTAAAGGAAGGGATGCAGTGCCAGTGCCCAGCTCTTCTGGTCAGTTTTCCAGCCAGGGAGCTGCAGGTTATCACTCCAGTTTGAGTGAAAAAATATTGTATAGATAAATCTTTTATACAGCAGTTACACTATTGTGGATAATGACTCTTTTCTAGACCATTCCCTGTTATGACAACTTTTGGAAAAGCTTTTACTAGTGGCCCATTTGGTTTATAGCGTAAGGTTATTTCTAACCTTTTTTGTCTTTTTCCTGAATTTGGGCTACTTGCAGGCCTGATTAGCTGCTATGCTGCTATGGTCATATGGTCATAGCTGCTATGACCCTGGCCATGTCCTTTTGTGATCATCTTGCATTCTCCTGAGAAACTTCCACTGGAGAGGTAGTGTAGAGAATTTCTCTTATCAGTGACTGTTCTTGCAGTACATCAGCTGGGGCACTGCAAGAATGATACATGCAATCCTTAGATGCACAGCATCCTACACTCTCTCTCCCAGGAACATTCGGCAAGCTAAAATGTGGATGAAGTGTGAACCTATCTCAAATTAAACTATGGGAGTTTGTAAATGGGTGGTGGAAAAAAGGAGAATTGTTTTTGCCCATATAAAAGTGGTAATAGAAATTGGAGGAAAAAAGTTTGATTTGCAAGTAGAAGTATGGAAGGACTTTCTCTGATTTCCCTTGGGAATTGCATCCTGTCTCTTTTTTTTTTAGCGGTGATCCCTATCATTTTTTGAGATCTCGACAAGTATCACTGGCTTACCATTGAATTCAGCTGGGAATTACAATTTGATACTAGCACTCTAGAGAGTTGGGAGAATTTGGGAGGGACTTCTTGGCAGCTTTGACCAAATTTTATTTATCTATAAGAAGATTGTCAATATAATCTCATGTAAACTCAAAATAACTATGATTTACATGACTCTGTTTTAGAGCAACATTCAGCACCTATGTATAGACCAGACTAATACCTATACAGACTGTAGTATTGTTCTTTGTGAAGGAAAACAATACCTAAGCAGTTCTATGCCGAGCAAAGGTGATGACAGTGTTGGGGAATGGCATTAGAGAGACCTCAGGAATCTCCAGAGCATGATTAAGAGGTAAGAAGGAGAGTGAATCTGTCTTCAAATTCCAGTTTCACACCCAAATAGAGTAGTTCATAATCTACACCCCACACTGTCACTTTGTCTGGCATTTAGAACAAAAGATGCTACTAGTTTTGGTTGGAAAAAGCAACAACGCTGCCAAGGATGGTAGTTGGCTTGTTTCAACACCCAGGCAAAGGCTGTATTTAAATATTAGAAGGAATTCCTTCACTGCCACCAGTGCTAATTAGTCGTTCAAGCTGTGGTCCAGCAAAGTGCTTAATCTAAGCCCAGAGCTTGCTCACTGCGCTGGAATGTTTAGAATATTGAAGAGCATGTGCTTTCCAAAATACATGTACTGTGCTTTTGTAGAGTACTGGTTGTGGATAAAACATAATTTAGCTAAAAMAAAAGGCTTATTTCTGGGGTGGGGTGGGGGTGGGGATGGGGATGGGCGGAAGTCAGTTTTAAAATCCTTCTGCAGTCATAGAGTAGAGCCGGTAAAAGTGATCCAGAAAATAGCAACATTATTAAAACAACTGATCTTTATTTCTTTTAGTGTCTTAACTCTCATTCTCTATTTTTCAAGCAGACAGAATGAA
The DNA here is from genome assembly GCA_003342815.1 of Eudromia elegans. Taxonomy (NCBI): domain Eukaryota; kingdom Metazoa; phylum Chordata; class Aves; order Tinamiformes; family Tinamidae; genus Eudromia; species Eudromia elegans. The sequence goes on along the minus strand of PTEX01000052.1, from coordinate 4,265,337 downwards.
TTTATGAACTGTAGACATTTTTAAAGTTGTTATCAGCTCCACGTGGTGCTTCAGAGTATTAGCTAAGCTTTTTTCTCCTGCACTGCATCTACTGTACGTGCACTCATATATGCACTGAAATCACTACGCCTAACTTTGCGTGACAAGGTTGCTACAGAAATCCTCTGTGCAAATTGAGTTCTTTTCTTAGACGTTTATACATATAACTGTAAAAAGTATGTCTGTTGAAAGTCAGATCATCCATCCCCAGAATATAACCAATTTTATGTGATATGATGAGAAGCCTTTTTTGAGTGTTTAAGGAGCGAATTGTGGCATGTAAACTTTTAGGTTGAGATTGAAGGAAAAATGGCCTTGTACAATGTAGTATATAGGAAAACAAAATAAAACTTTTGGGGTTTTTAAACAAAGAGAAAAGAAGAAAATTCTGTGGGTTGGTTTGTTTGTTTGATTGTTTGTTTGTTTTTATGCCCAGCAACCTCCAGGGTGCTCATTTTGTTTTTTACCAAAGTGGCTTATACAGAACCCCATAAATAACAGGAGGCTCAGTTTTTGATGCAACTTCCAGAGATAGCCCAATGAATATGGAGGAAAACTGTTCACACAGTCTTACTTAAAGCTACTTAACAGCTTAAAATGATAAAAAGTTCTTAACACAGTTTAAGAACTTAAACCACTTAAAATGTCAGAAGCAGCCTTAGAGTATGAAGACTTTTAGTGGAGTAAAAGGGGGCTCCCTGTTGAGCTGCAGCTCTGGTATCAGAGCTAGTAGGACTCGGATGGTGCATCCGGGTAAAAGGGGATTTTTGGAGATGACCCGAAGGCCTGGAGGTGACATGATGGAGAAAATGCAAGACTCTTGTAATTGTGTTATATCACTTTGTGTATGTGTTCATAATTGCATTGCTGCAAGTGGTGATGTATGGGACCTTGCAGTGAAGTACGTACAGTACATCAGTGGGAGAAACACAGTGCAACAGAGAAGAGGGAGGCGAGAAAACGTTTTCTGCTATTAATCTTGGGCTTTGGAAGAAAGCTTCAGATCATGGGCCAAAGGAAGGCTTCTTAGGAGGATTTTCAGGAAATTGTTCATCCTCTAGGGGAGCTGAAAGATGAAATGTCTTACCTGTGTGGTTTGAAGGAGTTGGTGACTGTTGGGAGGTGGCATGAGCAGGACAAGTTCTGCTTCTCAAATGTTTTGAGGAAGCTTCTTTTTCTGAAAGGTTGTTTTGGGAAAAAGAAGGGTTTCATTAAGGTGAGAGGATTACTTTAGTCTGGACTCAACCAGCCTTAGTTGTAGGCTGGTTGTCCGTAGAGGACATTGTTACTGTGTTGAGGTTATGCATTTTCAAAGCATGAAGCAGCTCGTTTTTATTTATGAGGTAGAGCTGAGTTCCCGCTATAGCACATGGTGTTAATAACTGTATGTGTATTTTTGTGTATATATACATAGATAAAAACTGCAGCTACACAAAATTAATTCTGTGGGCCAGAGGAAAGGGACTCAGGAATGGAAATGAATGACTGAAGGTAGAAAATGGATAGGATGCTTCTTTTGATGGCAGTGATACCACCTTAAATGTTTGAAACTTGGCCTAGTTTTCAGTGACACAAGCAGTAATTTACACCTTTCTGTGCAGAAAAGGCTGTAAAACAGGAGTGAATTACATTCTGTACAATTCGAAAATAAATGGCACATTCACAGGCACTCATGTTGAGGCCCATTTACACTTCTAGAGTGGTATGATGAGTAAATGAAAGTTATGTCTCTGTGTGAATGAAAAATGTCTGTTTTACCAGAGGCTGTGAAAGAGAGAGAAGCAGAAGGGAACATAGTGGAAATTGGAACTACAGCATGTATTTATTTAAAACATTCATATTGATTTGGAGTCAAATGGAGTATTGCTGTAACTGCAGTCTAGTTCCACTGAATTCTACAAGGTGTTTTTGGTGATTCTGATGTGACTAGGAGTTTACACTTGTAATCTTATTTTTCTGCATGCTTCAGTAAGTCTTTAACACGCTAAACTCCTGTGCAAATCTGGCATCATACTGTTTAGGATGAATATTACCTATTCAAAAATATCTTCACTGAGGAAAAAAAATCTCAGGTATAATTAAATTCTTATGATTTCAATACAGTTAAAATATTCTCTAGATTTCTTTTATGGTAAACAAAAGAGATATATAAATATGACTTGGTGAGGGTAAGTGCTTTCTTTCTACCTAAAGACAGACATAAAAAGAAATCATTTAATGAGTGGAATCTCGGTAATGTACCATGCAACACTAACATCTCAATATCACTTGCATTTCAGAACATTTCAGGATCTGTCCAAACAAATGGATATATCTTATGGTACAGTCAGGGATTCAGCAGTGTATGAATACTTCAAAGCGAAAGGGACAAACCCTTTGGAGCAGGATAACACATTTGCTGAGCTGTGGAGGACAATCAGTAAGAATAATGGGGCAGATAATTGTGTATCGAACCCTTCGGAAGGCATCAGGAAGGTAAGACTGGATTACAAGATTGTTCATTTAATTTTTGTGCTGTATCAATGTTGTTTGCCTGAAGTTATTGAATGATGAGATACATAAAAGCAATTACACAGTAACTTTAAACAAGAATGGACCCTTCTAAAGTTCCTTTTAGTAAATAGACAGCAGCTTAGCAGCATATTTTGAAATCTTGATTTGAAATCAGCCTAGGTCTGGACTAAATCTTCAGTATATGCATTTTGGATCTGGTTATTAGGTTTCTGGGTTTCTTGGGAGCTCAAGTTATAGCATCCTGAATATCATTCTTTATATTATTTAGATGCTGAATCTTGTCCTTTGTGATCAAAATCACTTAACATAAAATTCCGAATTGTATGTGTGGCCCTTAGAAACTAAGTCCTAATATAACCCTTTTTCTTCCTCTTTGTCTCTCATATCATCAGGCTGTTTAGTAGGTTTTTCTGTTTTGACGTTTGTTTTCTCACATCTTCTCCAGAATTTCTGTGTGCTGTGAAAACAACTAAACTTTCCTAAAGCTCTCTCACTTGGCCCAGATACCCTTTCTTCTTCTGCATAGGTAGAGCCCTGGCTCTAGCAAATTCTGCAGTGTTTTGATTTCATTTCTGCCCAGCACTTCATGAAAATGAGGCCTATATTTCAAGAAGCATTCTTAGCATTTAGAAAACATTGAAATAGTGCCATTAAATAAATACTTTTCTGTGCACTCTGACATGAAAAACAGTAATAGAAAACATTTACCTTAGGAAAATGCACAACTTTTTTTAATGTACAGTTTTGGTGCTAGCATGTTATAAATATCCTCTAAATCTGTTGCATACTGCCATTTATTATAGTTAGTTTCACTTAAGCCTAAAGTGTAACTGTAGATTGGCAAGCTGTTTAAAATACCAAATAGGTTGTCTTGAGCTAGTGGCTCCATCCTATGTGTGTGATAATAACTTTTTCATATTAAGTTTGATTTCAGTATTCTAAGGTGATTTTTCTATTTAACTTGATCAACCCATTCAATTAACATCAACAATAACAAAATTTACTTCAGTCCCCAAAGCTGACCAAGGCTGCTATTTGATTAGACACTTGCGTAAATTGAGCTAAATATTTAATAACTATGGCAAGTAAACTGTTGTGTTTATAGTTTAAATATCGTTCTTCCTAGCTCATTGAGTTCTCTGAATAAAGAGACAAGTTGTCCTTGTCAAGTACCATGGCTAGTAATTCTGATTTTCTGAGGGAGAGCTGATGTCAGTCAAGGAAATGGAACGTTCTGTCTGTAAACACATATTGCTGTATGAGAGAGATGTAAATGCGGCCTTTAAAAGGTTGGGTGTTCTTTTTTTTTTTTTTTTCTCTTTTTTTTTTTTTTTTTTTTTTTTTTTTTAAATGGCCAAATTAAATCTCTCTAACATAAACCTACTCCTAGCGTATTTTTCTGCTTAAGGGCTTGCCTGGCAGAATGGAAAACGTCACTACTAGCCTTTTTCTCTGCCTTTCCCTTCCCATTTTCTTCAAAGAGCATCATAGTTCCCTTGTAGCAAGAAGAGCAGTGCCACTTTGATGCAAAACAGGAGCACACTGCTTATTTATGTTATTGGCAGGTTTTTCAGGTGTTCGTCTCTAGTTCAGTTACCCTCTTCATTTCCTTGAGATTTCCCTACTACTTTGGCTTAGCTCAGACAAAAAGGTAACAGTGGAAGAAAATCGTGAAAGCTTTTGTGGTGCTGAATGCTAGGGAAGGGACATCTTTTCCCACGTAGTAAGTCTCTCTAGCCCCAGAGACTGCCTTTCCACTGGGACCATCTGTTTTTGCTTCGGAGAAATGAGGCAATAGGATGCCTATATATTCCATATATGCTGTTTTCTTATATATATATGGATACATGCATAGGAAACTCTAGTATCTTCCAAGTGTTTCTAGATTTCTCTCATGCCTGCCTTTGTTGGAAACACTTTGTTCTTCTGTCCGATTAATTTGGTGCCAAAATTACTGTCAATCCTTTCTGCTCTTCTTGTGTATCATTCTGATGATGAGATCAAGTACAAGGACCAATTACAGAATCCACACTGTGAATATATCATTGATTTATGCAATGGCACAAAAAAATATTATTTTTTCCCTTTTTGCTTTCTTCAGTTTTCTCTTTTTTAACAAACACTGAACTGACTGTCTTTATGAACAGTCACCAACACGATTTTTATTTTGAGACCTTTAAAATTTTAATGAATAGGGAATCTTAAATTATATTTCCAATAATTTATTACCCATGCTGAATTTTATGTGTGTTTTATTGTGGCTTATCACTGTATTTTCATGAGTTCTCATAAATTTCTTAGTTTCTTGACCCCTCACCCGTCTGAGCAAAAGCAAATGCCTCCTTTAAAGTCTTATATCACTTAATGGATCCTTAAAATTTTAATTAAAAAGAAAAAATGTGAACATGATTTAATGTCTTTTTTCTTTTTTTTCTTTATTAGAGCTTTTTGTTTCCTCTTCTCTTAAAGCACCTTTATACAGATACTAAATTTTACCCACCTTTGCTTTCGTATGTTTTGCTAATACCAATAAGCCCATTTGTTGATATTTCTGTAAGACTAGTTATATGATGGGTGCAACTATCGTGACATTCAATTTTGATAGAAAATTCATGACAAATGCTGTATTTTTCTTGTGCCATTTTTTACTGTGGTAGCTACTTCATAAATTCCAGCTAAATTCAGATATTAATCTGAAATTCAGGGTTTTTTAAAAATTGTTTCATTATTTCTCACCGTGTCATCTTTAGGAAAAAAAAACCACAACTTTGCCATCATTTGAAAAATACTCTTCTGTCTCCCTCTGTGCTGAGTAGCGACATTAAGAGATTGCTTACTGCTTTTGTAAAGCTTTATTCTTCTCTTTGGTGATCCTCCTTATGTACAGCAGGGACTGACGATTGTTAAGAAGTATATCTTAATGTAGCTTTTGTCTGTTTTTTCCTCTTCTCCCCTTAAATGTTTGCTTAACTCTCTTCAAGCAAAGAGAAAGCCGTGTCTTTGGTGTTGGCCAGGACATTCCACCTGGGTGGAATAAAAGAGTGCAGCTTTGGCTGAATTTTCTTGAAAGGGTTTTCAAAAGTTTAACTGAATTGTTTTTGTTTTGTTCTGCCAATGTACCTGCATGCTGAGAGTTTAAACAAGGCCACAGTAAAGGAGCATAAAATAAAAGCCAATTAAAAGGCTAATGCATAAATCTTAGGCCACTAGTCTGTGTTGCATTTCAAGCATTGTTCCTCATTGCTGCAGTCTTACCTGTTTTCGGCTGATACTTGCCACACTCCCTTTCACCATCTCTCTCTATGTTATTTTTGTAATGATACTTGGCCACTGGAACATTTTTGTTCTATTTTGAGCGCTAGAAAAAACATAATCTATGCTTTAGCTGGCTGAGCTGTGAGTGCAAGAGCCTGAGGATATGGATCCTTGCTGTATTGTGGTCAGGATCACTGTATGAGTAGATACTTGTGTGTAAGGTATCATATAGGACTAGTGAGTTGTTATATGCTTCCGATTAATATATCCCATATGTCCTGTGGGTCAGTGCCAGGCCTTTCTGCTTCCTGTAGCGAGGAAGCTTTCTGCTTCCTGTAGCCTGGGAGCTAGAGGAAAATCCACATGTGCACACATCCACTCTTTCACATGAAAAAAGAAATGTTTAAAATCTTATAAAAGATTTTACCTTGAGTTTTGGTTGAAGATTAGTGTCAGTATGATTTCATTTGACTTTTACTCCTTGCCTAGTGAAAATGTCTGAAAAGTAAATATATCTCAGACATGTATATGTTATGTGTATTTATGTGTTATACATAATTTTTTCCATTTGTCACTTTTTCTTTAAATTGAACAAATGATACTGCCTAGCTGTCACAATGGATATTAACAGGGATGTGAAGCATGCTGAATTTAGACAGCAACCAAACATTTGGTCATAAGGAAGCTTTCCATGTGGTGAACACGCTAATAGAAAGGAGTCTTTACTTTTAGAGAAGAAAATTATGCAAGGGGAAGAACCTTTGAAGAGAAAAATCTTCCCCGAGGAAAAGGGGATCTTTGGAGATTGTGTCCTTGGCAATCAGAGAGGAAAAACAGTCTTACCTCCAGGACTTTTGGAAGCTGCGAAGCACACACAGTTAAGGCCTGAAAACTCAGATTCCTGTTCATGCTAAAATGATCGGGCTATCAGAAAAATGATAATCCATGGATGTGATGGTACAGGGTTGAACGATTCATGTCATAAAAAGATAAATTGATACATGGAGACTGGGTAGACTTGTTTATTGACCACTTTCAGCCCCGGGACATAACTTGGGATAGCAATAAGCGAGAGAAGCTTGCATGCTTGTTAAAAAAAAGGCCTGCTGTCTAAACTTGGAAGTCAGTGCAGGAAGGTCTTCTATGTAAAATAAAAGGCAGAAAACTAAGGCATGAACAGTAGGAATCAATAATGTGATTTTTCCCTAGATATTGTAAATTAATTGGAATTGAATATTTAAGGAAGGAAGATTGTGTTTCTCAAGTACTATTAGAAGAAAGTGAGAGAGGGTGGGATGTGTTGCTTGTAGTCCTCCTTTGTAAAATGTAAAGTTGAGAGGATGCTTTACTGTACAGTTTGTAAACAGCTAAAAGATACAACTATAGAAACTAGAAAAATGCAGGACACTTTAATACTGTGGATTTAAGCCAAATGTCTCCCAGGGCTGCTCTTTCTGTATGTACATCAGGCATGTTTTTACTTTATAATAACACACGTTTTGAAAAATTCTGTATAGAGTAACAAATGATATTATATAATTTGTTTTTAGTCCCATAAGTACATGTTTTTTAATGCAGCAGAATTTGCACGCTATTTTCTATCATAGGTAGCAAAATCCTGTGTACTATTTACCATAGAACACAATCCAAGATGTGTACAAATAGGGCTTTTGATGGTCCTTCCCTGCCATGACCACCAGTGGGACTGATGCCCATTGCCTGTTGTCCCTAACCAGGTAGGAGGCCTATCAGCACTATCACAGATGTGAAAGCTTAAAATTAGGATCGTTAAAGCCCATCACAGGCAGAGGAGAATGCAAGAGGCAAAGGTTTGCTGCTAGCAACTCAGTTGTGGGTACATGATCATTCAGAAAATATCTTTGAAAAACATGTTTGAGGCTTCCAAGAATGTAGGCTGCCAGTTGAATACAGGCCTAGATGCCTTAAGGAACTACTCCCTTGCCATATTTTTGTGTGTATGTGTGTGTATCCTTATGTTAATAAGTTATGAAACCTTTTCTAGCTGTCGTGTCTAGTAAACAATGATTTGTTCATTCTTTGCACTGTTATTACTAGTTCAGGTAGACAGGGACAGGGTATTACAATATGGATTTAGAAGTCTTGCTCTGGTATGTTTTCATACATTTCATTTTTGATAAGAGATTTTTTTATGGACACAATTGTTTAATAAGTTGTGTGAGTTAAATCCCTGTATGATTTTTACACTGAGGTCCTGTGGCTCCTATCCAAATAGTCCCTGTAAAGCTTATACTATGCTTGAGATTTTAATGCCATTTGGTACTAGTGTAGCGGCAGAACAGATGTCTGATTACTGTCACTTCGAAACGAACATGAGGATAAGAAAGGAGAAAGAGAGGCTGGTGGTGAACCCAGACTTGGAGGCATATCCTCAATAACAACAACAACAATTATTTTCAGGGTAGTTGGAGCAGGATGAGTTGAGCCTTAGCAAAGGTGAAGGCTATAACTGATTTCACTTGGTTTAATTCAGAAGCAAAACAACTTGGGGACCTTTGGTTGTCTTGATGAGGGTAGAAGGATAGGGGGAAGAGGAGACAGACTTTGACAAGTAGTGGAAAATCCAAACAAGAACATGCTTTTCTTACCTCCCTCCCTCCCTCTCTTTTCTTTCTTTATTTGTTTCCTGGGTTCTATCCTTCAGAGGATAGCCCACGTTTGATTTATTGTCATGCTTAAACAACTGTCAAGGACTTCAGAGAGCTGTGGTTGTTTATATGAAAATATGTGGAAGTAAAATTAGTGTAATTGTTCAGCTGAATCCCTAGCAAGAAGAACTTGATATCCTGAAATAACAGAAGGAGTTTTATAACCTTACAGGTCAGTTAAAAACCGAGCTTAAACAGAATACATGGAAGAGAAGACTAATTGTGCATCAGGGCTGAGGTCATTTCCTAAGGGAGCTTGCTGATTCGGTTTCCATAAATTTATGTACTACTTCAGATTCCTGTTTTGCTAAGTTTTTCACCTAACGAAAGATCTGAAATCACTAAAATCTTTAAAAAAAAAAAAGTCTTGAAAGACTGCATTTATGAGTACTCATTTATTTACATAACGTACTCCACCCATCTGTTCACCTGTGCTCTGTACACTCACAGATAGGAGAGAGAGAAAGCCTAGAGATGATTGATATCAGGCTTAGAACTGTGATTAGGGTTAAGGCTACATGTAGGGTTAAGGGAGTGAGAAAGCATGGAGCGCCATTGGGAGTGAGGCATTCCATTCAAGGCAGGCCTAGGCCTAATTAGGTGATGCTTAGGGGTAGGGTTAGGGCTAGGATTTGGGTTAAAAGAGTGAGAAATCCTAGAGCCCAAGGGGACTGGGCTTACAAAGGGTAAGGCGAAGGAAATGTAGTGCTGCATCGAGAGATTTTTCTAGAGGTTTAAAAATACACTACTTTATAATTTAGGAAACCAGTGATTACTTTAACCAAATAAAAACATGGCTCTCTTCTTACTGAATCCCTCTCCAGAGATATTTCTTACATCTTATTTTAACTAAGGTGATTTACATTGATAATATGTACTGCATGCAAACATTATTTTGATTCCCAATTAAGACTGACATTGAAGGACATTTTCATGTGTGTGCAAAGTTAAAACATTATTTTTCCCGAAATTGAGCTAATAGGATACACTGGTGACTTTTCTTACCTGTCAAAAGAAGAGAACTATTTTTCCAAACTAGACATTCCTTTTATTTTAGAACTATCATGGCTTTTATTTACACATTTATCTGAGGAAAGCTGCAGTGTTTTCATTTTGTAACTGAGGTGATTAAAAAGCATGGTTTTGCACTCACACTTCACTTGTATTCCTTATGTGAATGTATGGAACTAGTAATCCACAGTTCCTACAAAATCCCCTACAAAATGCATGTCATATTTCATCCGTTAAGGTATTGGCTTTGATTTATAATTAATCATCTGTTGTGTAAGGTCTGTCTAAACTTGTGGTTTACTCTGGCATCCTCTGCTATCCCACTGTTAAAAGTGGCAGTCATGCTAGAGGGGTTTGAAGTCAAAGAAGTAATACTTCTTTGTGAGTGAAGAGCATTAGAAATGTGTTAATATATTGCAGCTCTCCAGATAACACTGACCTGGTATCTGCAGGGTAACGACAAGCTCAGGGCTTACTTGTTTCTTTGCTTTTTGGACCTTTGGACTCAAGAATTAGTATAGTTTAGTTTTTGTTATGTTCATGATGCATTTGCAGGCAAAGAAAGGAAACTATGCTTTCCTGTGGGATGTGACAGTGGTGGAATATGCCGCACTGACCGATGATGAGTGCTCCGTGACAGTCATTGGAAACAGCATCAGCAGCAAAGGATACGGGATAGCCCTCCAGCATGGAAGCCCCTACAGAGATCTTTTCTCCCAGAGGTAAATCAAAACAAAGCTCTCTTTTTGTTTGTAGGATTCTTCCCTGGAGCCAGCAAAAATCCTATTCATAGTTCATATTAAAGTGAATCTTTATTGAATGACCTTAGTTCTCTTCGTTCGGTGACATCAGAGAGGTTACAAATTCAGCCTTCAAGAAAACTGCTCCTTCTGTTCCATGTGCATTTGCTTAGAGAGAAGAAAGGAAGGGATTGGAAATGACAGGTGATCTCGCACCTCTAGGCAGCACTGCCCTATCAGGAGAAGGGTTGGTGCCCCCAGAGCTCTGTATGGGCAAGGGTCAGATCAGGCCTCCTTGGCTCATACTGTGCTTCGCATGCTGTGAAACAGTGTGTTCTTCCGTGCCATGGGCATAGAAAGACAGATCCAAGTCTTAAATGCGATTTTTTGTCACAATATTATAGGCAAAAGTAAATGTTGAGTATTGCAAGGCATTGTAGACAGTGATTTCTGTGGCCATTTAGTGACTCCGAGCCACCAAACCCTCTGAGCTCTCGTCATCTCTTTTATGCCAACATGTAAGTGAAATGAAGGCATGCAGTTTTACAGACCTTTGTGGCCTTCACAGGCAGTGCACAGCTTCTGGACAGAGCTGAAGCCACTTACCCTTTGTCTGCCTTGTTTATAAGAAGTGGTAAAACACCAGCTGCAGCTGGTCTGGATCCTCCTGATAACCAGGGACAAAGCTGCCCCAAAAGGAAGGGATGTTAGTAAACAGCAAAAGCAATTGTCAAACCAAACCCAAAATGAATCATTCATGGCAAGAAGGGACACTTCACAAGGGGCAAAACAATGATTAATTAGCAACAGTTAACACAGTATTTTAAACACCAAGTAAGAGCATTGGAGTAAAATCCTTTTGAATAAGCTGCATTTGCTGTAGCTCAAAGCAGAAGTAAATGAGTCTGTTTCTACTTAAATAGATTTGTATTAACTGTCTCCCAAGTAGCAACATGTTACAGTCTCGCACTATTTTGAAATTATTGTGGAAGTGCAGCAGTCCAATGGGTTGAGAATTTTGTTAGTGAGACCAGCTGTTGCAACTGAGTGTAGCCAGACCAGCCACGTCTAAGTGGAATGTGGTGATTGGCATCTGTAATGTTTTTTGCTTTGTAATGGAAGTTTTGACAGTCATTCTTGCTTCTAAAGTTACCAAGTGACCTACTGCTGAGAGCAGATTGTTTATATACAATGAAAAACAGCAGAAGAGCTTGTCTCTTTCCCACAAGATGCTTTTGATCTCAAGCTGCAGTTGAGTAGAAAATATTGCCCCATTCTTTACTACCAAACAGTTATATTCACAGAAATGTCTGTTTTAGGATGAATGGGTAGAGGACATGCAAAAAAAGCAAGATGTATGAAGTTATTGAATAGTGCCAGTTCTCACCCAAGGGCAGAAATTCTTGAATAAGATGAGAAGACTTTGTGGTGCTGGTGGGTTGTGGGATGGCGTTTTGAGTTTTGGGGCAGCTGATTTGAAAGATATGCAATATACAGAAAATAAAACTTGCAAAAAGAAAAAGTACTGTTGAAGATAATCCTTGTGTTTTAAAATTTCTGCAGGATCTTAGAATTGCAAGAAAGCGGAGATTTGGATGTTCTCAAACAGAAATGGTGGCCACGAATGGGACGATGTGACCTGAATAGCCATGCCAATGCACAGACAGATGGGAAGGCACTCAAGCTTCACAGTTTTGCAGGCGTTTTCTGCATTTTAGCAATAGGCCTTCTTCTTGCATGCTTGGTGGCAGCATTGGAGTTATGGTGGAACAGCAACCGTTGTCATCAAGAAACACCGAAAGAGGTCCATAACTTTTATTCTTATCACAACTAAAGTAGAAAACACAAAATAAAGAGAGAGCAAATGGAAGTTGTGGGATTTAGATGCTCTCTTACAGTAAATTTGGCTTATTTTGATTTGCCATACTAAACTTTGCATATAACATTTTGGGTGGTTGTTTCTAAAACAAACAAAAAATTTGCAAAACCTGTCTTTTCTGCGCATGGAAGGTGCCAAACTGACAGCCCTGGAGACTAAAGTCCTCTATTTATTTATAGAGCAGATACAGCATGGGCAGCAGCAGTGCAAACTTCCCCACATTGCCCCACCAATGTGCCTCAACCCTGACCTGGAGAGACCACCTTTAGGGGTAAGAGAGTAGTTCAGAAACATGCCCTCAGCCTCTCTGCTAAGAGTGACAAGGAGGCCAGACATTAGCATCCAGTTGTGCCAGCTGTGGTTGATGGACTTTTTTTCTGGTGTGATTTAAGACCCCATGCATTGGCTGTGAGAATTGTGTCCCTACTGCGCAAATGGTGGAGCTGCCAGTGGCTGGTAGCCATTTTTCTTCATGGCTGACCTAGGCTAAGTTTGAAGAGTTATCTGAGCAATTAAAAATAAGCAACCTAGCTATTAATTGAATCAGCCATATTGTTATGATACTGTTAGATGCTTCCTTTCTTTTGAAGTTTTATTTCTATAACTAAGAGGGTCTGAGTAATCTGACTTTCATACGAAATAGTTAGGAAAACACATCTGAAAATGTATTGTTTTTAAAGATTTCTTGCTGCGATAGCAAGTATTAGAAATGCCACGACAAAGTAACCAGTCCGTACTCTGGTCTGCCTTGCATGAAGCTTGTGTTTATTTACATAGATTAAATGCTTAACAAACTAACCTCTTGTAATTTTTGAAACACTGAGGCGTTTTTAGATACTTTCATCTTGGAACAGCTGTTTGTTACAAGCAAATAATAGCAGCGAGCTGCACTACAGCTGGAAAATAGTACATAGCTCATCAATTCCAATCTATGTTTCTCATGTTGCCAGGGGTATTACAATAATTGACGTACCTATCACCTGTAAGCAATGCTGGCAAGTGGGATCTGAAGAGACATGTTGCAGTCTGTGATGTTGTGAAATATTTATCAGTAAGATTCCACTCTTCTGAGTTCCTGCTTCTCCCATTTGAATTCCTCCATGGAGGGTTCAGTGATAAACAGCTGTGTCGGGTTTGTGGGACAAAGCGGCAGTCTCTTGCCTGTGGCTCCACAGCATGTAATATTGAGAGGGAAATGTTGCTAAAAGGAAGCATGTCGCCACTGTGCGTGGTGCGGCACTCCAAAAGCAGGCACAGGGAGAGCAGAAGTACTTAGTGTTGCTTATAAGTAAGTTTGCTGATGAACAGAAATGTATATTGAGTTGTTCATTATCTTTGGTTGAATGCTGCAGCATTTTGCCCTGCTGCCTTGCAGGATTCACTCCTGCTGTAGCTCTGGAGGCCTCACTCTGTGTTAACGTTGCTCAGGCCTAAACCTTGGTAGCAGGTAACCCGCTTTCTGCTGATGCCTGGTGGGGTGCAGGGCAGGAATGCAGTTTGAAGTGTCCTAGCACTTCAATCTACCCCGAAAACAGTCACATATAGATAACGTGAAATAATTCAACTGCTCTTTTATTGCAAGATATTTTAGATATTCAGTTTTTATCTCTGAAGAAGAATCTCTCTTCCGCTTCTTAACTATTTTCTTTCTTGTGCCTGTCCCTTTCTATCCCTTTTTATATCTGTAACAAGAATTAGTTCAGATCCATGCTCTCCCCACCCCTCTTATAATCTAAAACATGTTTGGTTTTCTTTTATCCCCTTCCTATGCACGCATCCTTCTCTTTCCTCCTCTTCCTCCCCCAGTGTGTTCTAGATCAGGGCTGCTCTTCACACCCTCTTCTGCAGTTTTCAGTAAAACGCTCTCAGTCCATATGGCAGTGCTGTGCTCAGGAAGTGGGACTGGGTCTCACCTTCGAGCACACTCAGCGTAGGTTAAGCGAGGCGCGTTAACCTCAGGCAGAGCACTCGAGCAGGCTCAGGAAAGGTCAGCCTTGTGGGAGCGCCTGAGAGAGAGAACAAAGTGTGAGGGAGTCCTGGGACAAGCAGGTGTTGAAGTTAAAAGGGAAAGTGAGTATTCCCAATGAAGGGCAGAGGATGAGATTCACCAGGTGCAATGAAATGCAGGGATCTAAAAGCATTGCTGGAAGAGGTCAAAGTACCTGGAGAAAAGGGTAAGCATAAAACATACTTAGGTAAAATATTCAGTGATTGCAGCAAATATGTTCTAGTAGATCAGGTAGTAGAGGTGTTTATTTATGTATTGATGAGGGGAGAACGAAGTGGGTTGCTGAAGGCTACTGTAATCAAGACAAATGTCGTTTCCAAAGAGACAATGTTGTATAGTTTGGCTGATGATTTTCAAAACTTTTATAGGAACCAGTGTTCAGAAGTTGGAAAGCACAGAATCCAGGGATAAGGGGAACACTGAGTGCAGGAGGACCCTGCTGCCAGGGAAGCAGGAATTGAGAATGCTGACTGAGCTGTGAGGATCCTAAATGAACAGAGGATGTGATTTCAAGAGGAGTGTATTTAGGCATAGCTCTTTTGTGGCTCTATATATCCTCCAGCACTACTACAGCAAGAGCTACAACAGAGCTACAGCATATATGGCATATGTAAAACATGAAAATCTGCCTCTTAGCAGGATCTGATACTCCTTCCAAGCCTTCAGTAACAGCTATAGACCTAAGTCATGCTGTTGATTTTCTTTCCCTTCTGCTTTTGGGAAGTCTTTGGAAAAAAAAAAAAAAAAAAAAAAAAAAGGAGGATAGCATGTACCTAAAAATTGTGGAAGTGTTTTTTTTTTTTTTCCTCTTGACCACTATCTGCTTGAGAAAGGGCCTGTTTCTTTGACAGCCACAGGTGACTTTGGTAGTCATCTCATGTGGAAAAATAACAGCATCCTCATAAGAGAACAAAGATGGAGGCAGGACTTCGGCTACTGTCAGGACAGGGCTGGGCAGCAATACCAACTACGGAGAGAAAGAGAGCGGCTTTTAGGGACTTTCGTGCAGTATGTCGAGGATCAGTGCAAAGTTTGTGACTTTAAGAATGGACACAGCCTTCCTTAGCATCAGAGAAACACTTCCAGCTGTGATTAAGGTGTTGATATTTGCCAATTCCTTGTGTTCTCCTCTTCCACTTTGTATTCCTTCAGTTTTCATGGAGGTCAGCCTGAGGCAATTCATCAAGGTGTTGAAGGACTCAGCTGTCTGGTATAAATTACAGCTCTTAATTAGGATGAGTGAAAAAATGCAGTGTTAATTATATAACTGGGGGGTTAGGAAATCTGTTTTTAAAATCGTGACGGTAGAACTTGGACTTTGGCATTGCTTTGATCTGAATTTGTAGAGTCTTTACAGGAAGAGTCAGACAGAGATTATTTCCGATTAAAAGAATATCCAAACTGCTTTTTACTTTCTTTCCTTGAAGAATTCCCCTGGCTGCCTCCCCACAGTTAAAAAGTAATGTTGTTTCCACCCATTAAGTCAGTTCCTGAAGATAAACCTCCAGGAACGATGGACTTCCTTTACCTTCCAAAGCATACTCTTAGTTGCTTTCATCTCACAATGCTGTTCTACAAGAACCAAGAGAAGGCTGTTAGCATTCTCCTCCTCCCCACCTCCCCCCCTTCCCCAAGATGCTAATATAGGATATTTTTATTCTAATGGAAGTAGATTTATAAAAATTATTCTAATATTTTCTGCTGTAAGAATCTTAATGTTATGCCTTCTAATGCTTCGCTTCATCCTTACCAAATCAAATTAACAAAAGAAAGATTAGCTCCGATGGCATTAGGAAAATTGTGTATTTGCAATACCATGTCAGAATCTCCTATTAGAGCCCATATTTATAATCTATTAAAGATGGAAAGATACTTGGTAATGTTTAAATGCCCTTATTTATTCCCAGTTATTCCAGAGAAACCTTTTTATTAGATTTTCTAGAACATATCATCATTTTCTTCTTATTTTTGTTAAATCAAACTATCCTATACCCACCATGAATTTTTGCCATCTCATGGATCTATCAGTATGTATTAAAATGTTGAATTTACTTGACTGCTATTCAGTCTGCAATACTTGATACTTTGTCTTTTAACCGATAAACCTCCGAAATTTAGGGAGTTGTAAAATTTTAAAACTAATAATAATAATAATTTTGGACTCCCTGTTCAATCACTCTGTGTTTCGTTGGAATAACTGAGCATCAGGTAAAGATGGTAAAGCCTGATAGCCTAGAACTGTGGAGCTTTGATGTATGTGGAGTCTCTTGCTGTGTGTATCTTATTGCTGTGAGTCCTGTGCATTTATTTCATGATCTCAGTAAACTCAAATATAATTTGGGTCATTTAACTGCCAAGGGCTTTCCCACATCATCAGGTTGTTGCTATATTTTATTTCATTTGACAGACTAAAAGACAGTTTTCAAATGTTCGTTGTCATTATGATCCAGTATAGCTGCTTACTATAATGGACTCAGCAGCATCTTCTGTGCTTTATCAGCTGTGTTTCACTGCACTTTACTGTTCCCCTTGAAGATTATTACTTCTGAGTCCTCTTCAAAGCTATTAAGAAATGATTTCTTGATCGTCCACATACTGTAGTTCAAAACAATGAAAACTTAGAAGTAAAGATGAAATATCATATTACTTGTGGAGAAAAGCCTTGACTCTTCAATTTTCACTGTGTCCAAAATATGTTCACTTAAAACAAATTAACAGGCAGCTTCATGTGAAGAAAGATACATCACTTTAGGATATATAGAATGATCTATTTGTTGAGAACTCTACAGTGAAAGAGATTGATCCATCTCCTGTTAATTCAGATCTTGAAAGACAATGGTAAAATGATCTCAAGAAATGATTCTTAGCTTGAATAATTTGTATTGTAAATCAGAAATGAATTTTCTCCAAATAGACTGTGCAGCCCATCTCAATGAGAGTTTTTCAGCAGCTGTACCCAGTCTGTCTGTGATCTTGTATTGCTTGAAGATTTGGGTTTCTTATAGGAGAAGAAATAGCATCATTTTCTGTCTACTGAATTGCTACTAGTCGTTGCCTCATAACTTTTTTTTCTCTATTAGCTCCACTCCTAGGAGTGGAGATAGATCTGTCAAATCACACATTTACAGTTCTTTAACAATCACAGTCTTTGCAGCTTAGTTTGTGATTTTCTAACTTACTGATTGTTCTGCCAAATGACTCTACTCAACAGACTCTTCTCTGTTTTTTTTCTTTTTTTTTCTTTTTTTTTTTTTTTTCCTTAAGATTAAAAGAAGGCAGCAACTCAAGCACTGTCCAGAGAGGTAACAGACTTCCGTACACAGTGACAGAGTCTTAGCATTAGTGTTCTCCTGTTACTCTGAGCGAAATGTTTTTGAGTGCTACTGAATTTCAGGAAATCTGAACTCTGCAATACTTTCTAATTCTACAGAAGAGTGGGAAGTAGCAAAATTCCACTAAGAATTGTTACACATACCTTGGCAATGTGCAGTAGGAAGGAGAGAAAACCTGTATGTCTAGCCAGGGCAGCCTTTATACAATTTTCCTTAAGATCCCCTATTTCCATTTTGGTGATGCACAAATTCCAAGCTACCTCAGAAATCTGAGCTGCCTGAGTTACCCACTAGGCCTCTTTGGCATTAGAAGAATATGAAACCTCATGTACCTCAGAAGTGGAAATATGAGCTAAGAGATCCAACTCTTAATGGAATAAAATTTGTCCCTGCTGAAAACTGTGATCTGCACCACAGTCACCTCTCTTCAGTTCTGCAACTGGGTCCTACTCTATAGCAGCCAAGGCCTTTCCACACTCACCATGGTGTCAGGAATATTGTTTTTTATTAAGGCGCCTTATGCTTACACCATTATTTTCACTTTCCTTGTTGTCTTTTCCTGTGTCATTTCATTTATCTTGTCTGTTGTTGTTTTTTTTAATATGGCAATTTGACTTCCCCCAGGATGGTTTCTTTTGAGAAGGAAAGGAAACATGACATCATCAGACTGGTGTTTTATTTTCTCTTCATTGCATGTTCTCTATATTTTATCTTGTTTTTATTTTAAATTATTTTTTTTCTGTATTTTATGACATGTCTAAAAATCTTTGTACTTTTTTTGCTCAGTTGCATATGAATGATCTCTTGTTTGTACCACTGTGTTGTATTCTACTTTTCTAAAAATAAATAAAGCTTTCCGGGGAAAATAAATAATGCAAATATTGGCAAGATAATGCATTTTAATGCCATTTAGAAATTTAGTTTGAAACTAACTTTGGATATGGTAAGCTGAGAAACTTCATTAACTAGTGCCTTTGAATCAGCAAGTCAGTGTAAAGAGTCAGCCTTCTCAGGGTGCCAAGTTTGATGTTATGAGATGACTAAGTACAAATGGGAAGAATCAGTTACAGTAAAGGAAAGAGGAGGATAAATGAATTGCCTTGTACTCGTCCTGGCAAAGCCAAAAGGGTATCGTAACAAACTCAATGTTGCCTTTTTACATGACTGGAGAAAGATAATTTTCTCTTCAGAAGTCCCACAGTGGAGCAGATCCTCTATAACATCTGGGCACAGTGTGTGCTCATCCAGGATCCACTGAAATCAGTAAAATTTTGCTATTGATCAGCCTAGATCTGCATCAAAGCTGTAATGGATTTAAAAATCCCCATGATTAAAGACACTGGGCCCAGGCTGTGCTGGCCCAAGTAGCACTGAAGTGTTCCAGGGCAGGTCCACATCTTTCCCTAGGTGTGTGGAAGGGATTTTTGTGCTTGTTTTATTTTTCCTCAGAGTCATGTTAAAGCAAGCAAACACAAAACATGTTATTAGAATTCTTAAGGTTATGATCTGGACTTATTTAGCTTAAATTTCAGGAAAATAAGAATCCTGAAAAGCATATAAAAAATGACTGGTGTAGTACAGGGAACCCTAAAAGAAACAACCTGTTTACAATTCCAGTTTGGTAATGAATTTAAGTACTCGAATAAGTCACATTCCATGAACTATTCCTGAGAATTTCTGTGGTTACCCATGTGCTTGGCATGAGCATATGTATTTTACTGAACTGGAATGCCCATGTGCCTCGATTCTGTTAGCTTCTCCACAGAATGGTCACAGAGCTCATGTTTGTATGGTTAATCCCAGCCTACAGTAGTATTTTGAATTTTTTTTTTTTTTTGAAGAGGTATTGAATGTTCAGCAATAATGAAATCACATTTCAGTAAAAGTTTAAAATAAAAACTATTTTAAAATTACTATTTTCTCAAGTTTTGTTTTGTTTTTGTTTTGTTTTCCTTGTTTTTTTGTTCTTGTGCTTGATAAAGTTCCCTAGGCTGTGATCTGCCTCAGTGCTCAAGCATGTGCGTTAGGAAAGAGTTTGATCCTGACCTCCCTTAAATCAGTATTAAAAATGGCATTCATTTTAATGGTAGAATCAAAATTTAGTTACTTTGAAAACAACATTTGTAAAGCACAAATCCAAAGCTACTTGTATACTGAAGTGAATGGGTTTACAGTATTTCTGCAGAAAAAAATAGTTTAGGACACAGAAGATAGGATAATTTAAATTTAAATTGCTTCTTCTAAAAGGTGCTGACTCTATCTCATCCTGAAGGAAAAAAAGATTAGTAACTTGCCATAAAGTAATATTAGCTAGCAATATGTAATTTTTTTATTCCTTTATTCTAAATCATTGTATAATACCTGAAATAAGCCCTTGCCTATTTTCAGTATAAGGAAAATATTATGGAATCCTAGGTGCTAATATTTTATCAATTGTGCCAATTCCTCTGTAAAACAGCAATGTTTCCTCTTGAACATCGTAAAGTCACAACTGCATTTGTAGACATTTTTTTGTAGAAAAGATCTAATTTACTCAATATGCTTAGTTTTCAGAAGTATTTAGTATCCAACAATTCTTTTATGGAAACTGGTGGCCAGATTTTCCATATGCTGAAATCTTTTTATGATTGGACTGCTTCTTTTCTCAAGCCAAAATAGGAGCTTGTGCTGATTCCTAATGCCTCAGATGGGGATGCTGAAATCTTTTGAAAATTCTGTTTTTAAATGAAACAGTTATGGCTAATAGACCAGATGAGTAGTGTTCTGAGGCTTTCAAATAGCTGGAGTGAGTGGAGTAGAGATGCTAATGCAGGACAACTGCTGATGGGTGAGGGACACTCTGCAGAAGCATCTCCTTGTGTCTCGTATGCTGGGTCACTCTGTGCTCCTGATGCCATAGGAAGAATGGGATGCTTTGAGATTTCGATTTGAATAGGCTGGAATGGTGGAGGAGGAGGATGGCGGAGCAGTCTGTTATGTCCGGTGCTCCCCTAGAGCACATCCGTCTGTTAAAGTGTGGCACCACTTTGCTTTGGGCTCAGTAGAGTGAAAAATTGCATCCCTTATGGTCTAGCTAATAATTTAGAATTTAAAAGCTATTGAAAGCAGTGTAAATAATCCCATTAATTTTAGTGAGTTTTGGAAGAGAACCCTAGTGAATTTGATCTTTGTTTTGTCAAAGAGTACTTTATAATGTCACACAGTTGTTGTAGGCATTACAGGTGAACTCTTGAGAACAAAATCAGGCTGTTTTCTTCAGCCCTGCAATGGCTGCTATTTAGTATTTCAAACAAGAAATCAAAAAACGTTGTGTGTTAAAAATGTTTGTTTAAAAGAGTGAAATATTAAGTACAGTATTAGCCTCATTATTTTGATCCTTCTTTTTCTCCCCCCATCTTCTTTCCTTTTCTCTCTGGAGATGGCCAATGATGTGAGGTTGGGCCTCAGAAGCCTGGTGAGAATTTATAACGAACATACAGATAACTGGTTTGTTGTTGAAAATGCCTGCACAGACAAATCCTTGCAAGTTTTCTGCTCCTCTCCCCACCTCCTGCCCCAGAAGCCCCTTTGAACGTGGCCTTGGTGGTGTTGTCGATGCCTGTTGGAGGTTTCCCCGTGTGCAAGCTCCCCTTTCTCCCCAGAGTCCCTTTGCAGAAACGTTGGCATGCTCATGAGACACCTCCCATCCGATGCTAGTGCATTTTGCTGCTTGTGTTGGAGAACATTACCGTGCATTGTCCTACCATCCTGTCTCTTTTAATCTCATGAAAACTGTGGAAACATCTGTGTAACATGAACCAGCCATTCATTTTCTCTGTGGTGGAGTTGCCAGAGTCTAATGCTTGTGGACCAAGGTTGGTAAGCATTTTGAAGCTTGAATACCTCAGCATGAGGTCACATCCCCCTCTTGTCATGGGTGGCAAACAAGGATGCTAATTCTGCCGTTTGAATTGTGAGAATGGGTGAGTGCGTGTGGGGCACTCATGATTTTCCTGAGTTCCAACTGATGCTCTGTGTCCTACATATTTATTCACACAGCACCGTGTCGTAGGGATAGCAGCTGAAGAGAAAAAAAAAAAACTCAGAGAGGGCTGTAGATGATAAGGTCATTTAAACTGGCTTGCTTCATGGCCCCAGTGGGGAACTTGCTCTCTGGGCCCTTCCTGGCAAAGTTAGCAGGTCTGGAGAATGGGATGGTCGTGGCTGCCTGTGCAATTAGATCCCCGGCTAGGGCTCCCAGTGACCTTGGATTAGACCTGGAAAAGGGAGATGAGGCCAATGTGGGAAGATAAGGACCACTTCATGAAACTCCTTGCTACTGTAGCGATTCATTAAGTCAGTGTCATTTTGTTGGTCTTTGGCCTTTTTGCAATACTTTTTTATTATCTTTACAAATCATGAGCATTTTCTGGCTGCAGAAGGATAGGAGAAAACTTTGGAAATGTATTTGGAAGGATTTTTATCACGTTGATATAATCTTTGTGATACTTTTTTCTTTTTCAGATTTACTTTCTCTTAGAAAGGAAAAGGACTTTTAATTAAGTCACTTACAAAAGAATTCCAGCTCTCTGGAGAAGGGGAGAGCACCTCCTAGTGAATAAGGTGCCTCTTGTACGTAGTTTCCAATGAAGGTGTCTCTCTCTCTCTCTCTCTCCCCCCCTTTTTTTTTCTTTTTTTTAAGATTACTCATGCACTGAAATTAATATATTGCAAAATTATCTCTTTTATCCATTCAGTTGGATATAGCAGACTACTGGACCTCAACCAACGTCAGTCTCAGTGCGTCATTCTAGCAGCTGTTTTATGGATGATTTAAAATACATGGTATTGTTTCCACTTATGAGAGCAAAAGCTTGATTGCAGAGCTGAGCCTATTTATGAAAGCAGTTTTTCAAGTAGACTCTAGAGGTGCATCTCTACTTATTTTTAATAAGATACTGTTATGGTCAAACTGGAGTCTAGCGGAGTACACTCAAAAAACACTCAGCGAATTTTATGTAACATTAAGTGCTGTTTGACTAGGTTAGTTGCTTGTGCTAAATTAATGACAGCAAACATGCATCATCACTGCATCTGTTGGCACATCTGTCTGCACATCACTGCGCTGCCCACTGCAGAATCCCTAGAATAATAAGCATGGGAAACTGAGTCATGTAAAAAAGAAGTTCCTGCTTTTAATATAGCACAATACTATGTTGTTATTGCCATTATCTTGCAGTACATCTATTACATTTATCACTGCTGTTTTTTCTTCCTGAGTAAGCCCATTATGTCTGCTTTTGCCACTCTGTCAGAGCATCCTGGAATAAATTAGAATTACGGCTTTACATATCCAGTAGATGCAGCTGAAACTAATAGTAATGACTCTAGATGAATACAGAATTTGAAAATAAGTCTTCTCTTAAACAAACATACATATGTAGAGCTGTCCCTCCTGCATTTTTCCTTAACAAACTGAATGTTGAAGTCAGTGATGGCTTAAACACCACAGACAGAGCTGGGGGGAGCTGTCCATTTCTGTGCGAATGAAGAGAAGACTCTGGGGATGTCTGAGTGTGGAAACTGTCTGTTAACATGTAATTTCTCTGCTTTGTTTTTCAATTATGCAGTTTGTCCATCTGAGCATGAACGTGCCTCAGAGATGCTTCACGTGTCCCGTCTTTTTGGGTCTCATAGCCACGGCTGCTTTCCTGTCGGAAAGCGCATGTGAGTTAAGAGGTAGTAGTGCCTATATGTGATGCTGAGGAACAGAGGGTCTGGCCTGTGACCTGGTCAAGGTCAGGACGGGAAATGTCTGGCCAGACCTGGGGCCTGGAGCAGATTTTGAACACCTCTCCACATAAAATTGCTTGTAGTTACTTTCTTGAATAGTTCTTTCAGGGAATGAAAATGTAGTATCAACATTTTTCATGTTTTTGTTTCATTCTCTGAGAGATAATCCTTCATATTGTCAACCTAAAGCAGTAACAAACAAACAAACCAAAAATACAGAAATGCTCCGTGACTGATGATCTAAAGACTCTAAAAGACCTCAAGTATTTTTTTCTGCATTTAACTTGGGGCTTATTAAGAACTGCATTAACAGGCTTTTAATCCTTGGCACAGTTATCTGCGTCTGTCAGGGAGGTATCAGCACATTCACTGTAGTCCCTCAGTGATTGTGCCTGTCTGCCTCTTTTGGCTGCATTTCTGAATTTTCAGTATTTAGTGTCAGGACTATTAGTCGTTTTCTTCTCTAGTGGTATGGTAGTCTAGGGGTGGCTTTTTGCATGTGTTGGATGCAGATGCAGTTTTTGTCAGTTTGACAGTTTTTGACATAGTGTCAGCAGCAAACTTTCTCCAGATACCTGACCCTTGCTCTGCAGAGAGGGTTGTCTCCTCTGGATTTACTAAAGCTCCTTCATGAGCTGTCTGTCATCATCTTTTGAAGTGGCTTCTCCTGATCCTTGTGGTGAGAAAACTCATGAGCAAGAAGGTCTGTACGGAGAAGGTCTTTACCTCATAGCTTCCCTTTGAAATCCCCAGGCACATTTGCCCTACCTGTGGGTGCAGGGACAGAGGCAATGTCTGGCCAGCAGTGGCCAGCAGCTCCTCTCCAGCACGCAGGGGCTTATTCCTCACCTTTGACTGTGATAACTGGCCCCGAACCTCCTGGGTAGTTTCATGTTCTTCCAGTATGATTGCCAGCATGTTTTTCAAGGAGTCCCTTGTCCAAAGTCACAGAAATAAACTAGAAAAAAATATGGAGTAGTCTTCAAATCATCATACTTGCATTTCCATCTGAGCCCAATTTCTCCCCACAGAAGAAAGCTTCACTTAGGGAGCCCAGAAAGGAGTCGTGGTGCCTCAGGCCAGCTGCCACAGCCTCTAGTTTTTCCTAGGCTGCTCAGGAGAGGGGCAATTCCCGATCCAAGGAAATGCCTGTGACTGAGCACTGCCGTGGACGGTCAGAGATCGCTGAGCCTGGCTGTCCTGGCCAAGTGCCCAGCATGGATCAGAAATGTGCCTTTCATTTGCCCTTTGGGACTCAAACTCGCTGAGGAAGAATGACATTTAGATTGGTATTTATGATTGAGATAATTTCCTGACCAGAAGCAATATTTGCTTAACTGTTTTCCTTAGGCTTGAGGCGGATAAGCTTGTGTTTATAATTCATTTTCCATGCATGTGATATTTTTCTTTCCCTTCACTGATTAGTTTCTTCAAATGATCTATTTGGAGTTTAACATTAATATTGAAAATAAAGTTATGAAGGCAGTCAAAGAAAAATATTTGATCTCCTTCTGGCAGCACGGGCATGTACATTTATCCAATGTAGCTCTGTGTGAAAACTGAGTTGAACTGGCATAAGACATCAGAGATATGACATATTACAGCATTAACTAAGTTTTGCATGCCAGGTATAAGAAAGAGAAAACCTTTGATAGCTCGGCTGTCACAGAGACTGAAGGATTGAGTGTAGAGCAAGTTTGCTGGTCCTTCGAGGAGAGCAGCGTGGCACAAGAGCCAGGAACGTGTGGGAAGGGCCTCAGCCCTTCACAGACCCAACTGCCACTTTGCGGCACGCGGAGCCTTGCCGGGCCCTCTGCCTCTCCAGCACTGCTGTTGGGAACTTGCCAGTAATTACTCATATAGGATTTCAAGTTATTGCTGTTCCCTATTGAAATTATTATTTTTGAATAATAGTTTGTATGAATTTATAACATTTGATTTATTGTTTCTTTCCAGAGAAAAATGAATATGGAAATAGAGGATTAAGCAGCAGTTGCAGTGTCAAAAAGCTTGAAATGCTAGATAATCATTTCACAATTAATCCCCTGGCAAACCAAAAAAAAAAAAAAAAAAAGCACAAAAAGTATAGCAAATGTCTCATATTTAATGAGAACTATAGAAATGTTAAGAAGACTATCACTAAGCCTATGTCCTGGAAATTTTATGTTGCAAGGTGGTCTTCTAGTATGTAGGCAAAAACTAATACTTTCTAATATTTCTGATTTTTATCTTAGCTTTTTAAAAAGCATTGGAAAAAAAAATAAGATTAATTTAACATGAAGATAATTTTGTACCAAGCTTGGCATTTTGGTTTTTAGCTCTTCTTCATTTAATAAGACAAAGGGGAGAACCTTTAAAATGTGATTTTATTACTCTTCAGAGGTAGAGTTGTTTTCCTTAACCTTTACAAACATTTGTTTAATATCAGAAAGAAGGAATAATGTGGAACCAAGGAACCAAGTCTGGGTACTTGGAAGCCAGTAAAAATTGCCTCTGATCTTAGTAAGGCCAGAAAGCTGTCCATAATGCAGAATTTCTCAGAGCTAAAGGTATGCAAATGAAATCCCCACTCCCCACCACTTAAAAAATAAATCCCAAACATCTATTCCTCTCCTTAGTTGTAAGTGCTCTCTAATTTACAATTTATTTATGTTTATGTCTTCAAAGAACTAAGCTAAACATACAACACGGATGAATTCATCCTTTGAATTTTATGATCCTTTGAGTACAGATGGTGCAAATGAACGGTACATCTCACTCACAGATGCATTTGTCTTCTGTGAACAGCTAATAACTGCAGGCTGCAAGTGCAGAAACTGTGCCAGTCCCACTGGGCTGGCTAGTTATCCCAGTCGCTTTATTTTAGTTCCTGTAGCAAAGCAGCGTGGAAGGCACTCAGGATGTGTTTGCAGACAAAAAGTACAAACAAATAAAACACTGATATGTGTTTTCACTTGCAGGGATCTGATGGAGGTATCAGTATTTGGTAAAAGCTAGCAGAGCTCAGGAAAACACGGATGAGTCACGAACATTTCTCTGAATTCCAATTCAGGGAAATCCATTCTCCCAGTATCTGCTTATTTCTAACCTGAGCTTACTGTGTTTTCCTTCTTGTGTCATAGGGCTTAGCAAGAATATGGGTCCTAAAAAACTAGCATGTAAATTCAGGGATTTAAATAAAAGATGGCAGCACCCTTGATTTGCACAGAAAAGGGAGAGGAGTCCCAGGCCGCTCAAGCAGCACCATCCTATGGGCTAACTCCATGGCGTTAGCCTCCTCAGACACGATGCCGTTCTGCACTTCTGCAGCACGAGGTTGCAGATGAGCAGAAAACAGCTGCAGATGCCCAGGCTGTTAGGTAACACAGACCTGCCCGTGTAAGTAGAGCTGCTATTCCCGACTGGGAGTAAGGTAAGAATGCTTCCCACGCTTGCCCCACAGCCCACAGTTTTATTTCATGGACTAGAAACAAATAAAATCTATGAATTAAATCCATGTAATCCTCTGGCCTTTACAACACAAATCCTTAATTTACTAACTGCAGAGTTTATGAAAGAGCCTCTTGTCTTATCTTCGGCTTAGTGCATTGTCAAACTTATTGAATGAAAGGTCTGATAACTCAGGTATGTCTGTTTTGAAAAGGGCTGTAAACTAATGTAGCTGCAGTGGCTATCTGATCAAGCGCTGTGCGGTCTCTTTCTGCCACCAAAAGACTATTTTCCATTTGTTGTCCTTTGATTCCTTCTGATTCAAAATTACTGGATTAGAGGATTTGACTGAAAAAGCAGTATTCAGAAAAATAACATGGGTCAGTGTTCTTGGTGAGGAAGGTGTTATCACCACAGTGCCTGGGAGCTGCACTGGAAGTTGGTGGATTTTTTGATGTAAGTGAACTAGGAATATGAGTGCTCTTTCCATTGACTTGCAAAGGATGTGCTTCCTGCAGCTGCTGGGCGGATGTTCTCCAGACAAAATCTGTGGGGATTTAACCTGAACTAAGGCCCCTACATAACCTTTTTACCCATTTCCAAATTCTTTTGGAGATCCACAAATCCCATGGTTCCTTAATAATGCAGAGGTGCCTTTAAGTCACTGGGGTAGACCCAGGTCTGTGCTTGACATGGCTAGGAACTGAGGGCTTGGGGTCAGCTTGAGCGTCGGCTGCCGAGGGCAGTTGGAGGCAGGGGTCACAGCGGGATGTTGCTGCAGTTCTGCGGGCTCCGCCTGAGCTCCTGGGAAAAGACGGCGAGGGGGTGGCCGGACTCATCTCCATTCCCAGAGCCTCCCCTCTGGATGAGGCAGAGCGTCTTTGAGGGTCCTGGTCCTGGCCTTAAGCAATCTCTAGGCATGTGGAGGGTACCCAGCAGGTAACATGCAGGTTTCCCAGACTGCCCATTTCCTAGGCTGGGGCTGCCCGGCCCTCTGGTGCCATTGCAGGTTTCTTTTGAACCAGAGGGTTCCTCTGGTGCCAGGGGAGGTTGGCTTTCACGGATGCTTTGCTGCTAGTCTCTTGTATACTGTGCTTGCATCAAGCACCTGCAGCTGCAGGTCACTGCTGTGCCATGTGGCGTACAGGGCACTGATTTACAATGCTGCCTTTGTCTGGGATGCGCAGGCAGCCGCTCAGTGCAGGTGGCTGCCATTACCCTGCAGGTCAGCAGGCTGCTTTACGAGCACCTGCAGGAGGCTGTGCTGCAGCACGGGGCGCGCTGGCCCAGCGGTGCCGCAGCCGCATCACACGCGGGGTGCCAGCGGGCAAGGCCTCCCAGCGCTGGCCCTGCCACGGGTCCAGCTGCATCCCATAGCAGCGGGTCCCAGCTCTGTGATGCACCCAGCCACAGTCCTCAACGGCGCCAGGCCCGCGGGGGCGCCTGCGCTCTGGCTGCCACGGCTGCTTCAAGGGAAGGGGGCTTCACCTGCACTGACTGTGCCGTTTTTCTCCTCAACAGGATAAAGAAGTGAACCTGGAGCAGGTGCACAGGCGCATGAACAGCTTGATCGACGAAGACATCGCCCACAAGCAGATCTCGCCGGCGTCCATCGAGATCTCGGCCCTGGAGATCGGCGGCATGCCGCCCGCCCAGACCCTGGAGCCGGTGCGCGAGTACCAGAACACGCAACTTTCCGTGAGCACCTTTTTACCCGAACAGACGGCGCACGGCGCCAGCAGGACACTGTCGGCCGCGGCGGGCAGCAACCTGCCGCTGCCCCTCAGCAGCTCGGCCACCATGCCCTCCATACAGTGCAAACACAGGTCGCCCAACGGGGGCCTCTTCCGGCAGAGCCCCGTGAAAACGCCCATCCCCATGTCGTTCCAGGCCGTGCCGGGGGGTGTCATCCCCGAGGCGCTGGAGCCCTCGCACGGGACCTCCATATAGCCGCCACAGACAGACCCACAACCAGCAGAGCTTTTTAATACCACATTTAAAACAGAAAAAGAAAAAAGAAAAAAAAAAAAAACAGAGAGACTCTTACCTTTTTCTTGTATATATCTGTAAATAACGAAAGAATGAAGTGGGGTAAAAGTGTATTTTGAATATTCCCAATTTTCGAAGTCAGTAAAAAACAAAAAAAAAAAGCGAACAAAAATGTATGAATGACTTTGTAAATTTTGTTCTATACGAATAAAAAGGCAAACTACTTGTGATCGTTCTCAAGTGCCAAAGAAGACCAGTTACTGGGACTGAGGGCCGTACAATCTTTATTTTTGGTGGATTTCAACATTCATTCATTCCTTTTTTTTTTTTTTTAAAGAGCAAAAAGAAATTACTCATTTCTTGCTAGCAAAGTTCACCATACTCAGACCTCAGACCTCGCCTAAGAGCCTTGTTTAATAGTCTAGGTGGCAATTCACAGCACAGCAGTGACCATTGTTTTAAGCCTGAATTTTAACTAAAATCGAATAAACAGAACTTTTTTTCCATCTAACAAGGATTTAATTTGCCACACAGTTTCTAAGTTAAAGCACAGGATTATTGAATTGTGGTTTTGCATGTGTTCTGTGCTGTGTGGCTCTTTTTATTTAACCTTCTGTATTATATATATATAATATATAGCATATATTATATATATAAATACTTTGGTAAACCAGAGGTTTTAGGTTATGGGTGAAGCTTTTAAGAAAAAAATGTCAGCTTTTTTGGAGAGGTCTCTTGCCGACAAAAGGAAATGGGGAGGAACCAATGACTTACAGGAGCTCGCAGGAGGGCAAACTTGAGCAGAGAAGGGGGGACAGCATTAGCGGGACTCAACCCTCTGGTGCCGTCTCTTTCTGTAGGATTTCAAGGAATCTCTGCATAATGGATGCAGAGCACTCTGTTGAGGTTATGTCTTGAATGACAAGGCTAAGTTCATGACTATAAGCACAGCTCTGCCTTTTTTTCCATTAATTTTATAAAGAGAAACGTTTCAACCATCATGCCTATAGTCTTGGTAGAAATGGTTATAAAATGTCTTTTATTTTTTCTGTGCAACGCAATCAAAGGACAAAGAGAGAGCAATGCATAAAGCTAATGTCTTGTCTGCAAGTACTACCAGTGCTATTTCGTATGACTAAAAAAAAAGAAAAAGAAGAAAAAAAACTCAAAGAAAAGTCAAAGCAAAGCCAAAACACATTGTTTCCTTCCCAAACAGTAGTTTAAGACTCGAGATAACTATTTTTTCCCCCCTATCTGTCTTTGTTGCTAATGGACCATCACTAGCATTCAGAAATGGGATAATTTATTATCTTCTTAAATGTATCACTACAGGTAGGTGGCAATTTCCCTTTGTTGTGGGATTTCTTCATTTTATTAGAAAACTGCTGTTTGGAAAAGGCTTTTGATCTGGGTGCAGCAAAATCACTACCTACATTAGGGGTGAAAAATACTCTTTGAGCAGACATAAAAATGCAGTCACGAGCCAAGAAAGTCAGCAGATGATATGGGTCATGCTTTTGGATAAATAAAAACCTTCCGTTGATTGCCTCCTAATCTGATTTGCATAATTCCTCTACAGGTGTTTTGGTGCCATGATCAAGTCCCCCCCGACGCGTGCGTTGTGCAGGTTAGGCGGAGGGGCAGGGAGCGCGGCGGGCCCGCGCTGCAAGGCGACGCTGCTGCAGCCGAGGTCCTGCAGGGCTCCTTTGTCTCTGCGGTCAGGCTGCGGCCCCGTGAAGACGGTGTGATTTTGCATCCTGGCACACGTGGCACTATTCGCTTCAGACTGATTAAAAACGAATCGGAGATAGTCAGCTGACCCCAACTGGAGATCTTTTTGCTTTCAGTGTGTAAGCATGGTTTCAGCTCTGCAGCCACGCTGCGTCTCGCTGCTTCTCCCAAACGTGCCTCGTGTTTAATGCTTTGCAGGATCACAGCAGAGATTATCAGGGTCTTGCAGAACCAAACCATACAGCTCTCCCTCAGAAAGCTGTTTAAGCATCAAGCCCTATAGCAAGCAGCTGCTTTAGGCACAGGCTGAAGCGTTTTGCTGATTAACGATGGATTTAAATGCAGCTTTCAAGTTAAATATGTGACTAATGCCAAGCAGGTGAGTTGAATATGTGACTAATGTCAAGCAGGTGAGTGAGCTCACCATGCTACCTGGGCCTCTTCAGTTGTTTAGTGCTAGCCGCCTTCACAAGTGCTTTGCTGCACCAGGGTCTACAGCGTAAAAGTAGCAATCCACAATGGGTCTGTCGCCGTCTATAATTATTTGTTTATTTGAAAGTTAGCGAGTCAGAGATGGAGCCTGTCAACCATGACAGGAAGCTCTTAAACCTTTCATGTGAGAGCTGGTTTGGTTTTAGATTATTTAAGCAAATCACCATGTTCTTCTTGAGCATAAACCATGTTTCTTTCCCCATAAATTTCAGTTTTCAAAGTAAACGCAGAATGTATAATTTCCATACTGTGCCTCCTGTTTTATATTTATAACTTCATTTTGACAATTGAAAGCACTCCCTTTCTATGCAATTTGTATTCACCATACACTCATACATACATATGAATGTATATGCACATAGTTACCCACAGACGAGGTGAGAAATGTGATTTCCATGTGCTGTACGTGGGCCCAGAGCCCGGCGCAGCTCTGCTTGTGTGCGCCACCTGCAGATTTGACCCTTCATTTGTAATGAAAAACTGCGCACATCTTCCTGGAAACCGCCCAGACCGAAGCGTGCCCCTGATTCCAAGCGGAGCGTCCCGCTGCGTGTGCGTGAGGCCGGGGATGATGCGTGATCCCAGGTGCGCAGCTCCGCCGGGAGGGCGGCACAGCGGGGGCCGTGCCGAGCGACGCCGCCAGGAGCCAGCGCCTGCGCCCCGTCGCTGCCGTGCCTCGTGCCCTGGCGCGGCACTGCTAGCCAGTCTGGCTGGTAGCCTGGGCGTTACTCGGTTTCCGGTAAAAGGTCACGGCTTTTTCCATGCCTGGCAAATCACAAGCTCGGACGCAGCATCACATTACAGGTTTTTCCTTCTCCTTTCCCTTCCCTTTCTTATGGCCAGCCCCGCTTGGGGAAGTGCGGCATGAGGTCCTGATCTCGGCTTGGCACATCTAGCACATCTTCCTCCCAGTGCAGAACCCGCAACATCGCTGATGAGTTCACTTTGCTTGTAGGAAACAAATTAAAACAACATTTCTTCCGCCAGACACGGTTGTTATGTTAGAGATCAGAGCTTGCTCCTCTGCCCTGGTTCTGCCTCAGCTGAGGGAAACCCGCCTCGTTCGAGTGGTTCCACCTGAGCCGCAGCCTCGCTGGCCCTGCAGACCCCGCGGGCGCCGCTGGGGGCGGGGCCGCTGGTGCAGAGGGCGGGGCCACTGGCGCTGGGGGTGGGGCCTCTCGGCCTCGCGCGGCTTCCAGAACCTTCCAGGCAGTTTCATGTGCTGAGGTTGGGCTCTTGCTTTGGGGTGGGTTCTGGTGCTGGGCTCCTTGGGATGCTGTTGGGTCCCCCGAGCTTGCTTGGGTGGCTGCCTCGGCCCCTGCCTCGGCCCACTCCTGGTCAGCGGGGGACAGAACAAAATCCCAGTGCCTCCAAGGTAACGTGTAACGGCGGCCGAAGCAGCAGCTCAGTGTGTGAGGCTTCATCCTCTTACTGAGCTCTTTGTTATTCTTACTTTTTGCTTTGTGTTTAACATTGGCTTTTTAAGAGATTCTTAGTACTATAGTTTCTTAATGTTGAAACTGAAGAAGCTAAATTGAAGAGCTTTTTGTTTGCTTGTTTGAATATTTTGTTTTCCTTTCTCTCTCCCCCCAACCCCCCTCCCCATTAAGCCGTTATTAAATAGCTTGGTTAGTCAGTTCTTGGTGGTGGTAGCTTTGCCTGATGTTGGAAGCAAGCATCCTACGAAGGAAACTTGTCTTCTTTTTGTATACTTGCTTGGAAGACTCCTCTAGTTTGAGCAGCTGATGAGCGCAGGGAGGTGGGTTGGTTGGTTTTGCTTTTACTTTGCGGTTACAGAGCTCTGCAGTTTAGTGTGCATCAAACTTTTCTGTTTTACTCTTTTCATCTTGTAGCAGGGAAAAGTTAGAGTTTCCAGGAGCGCAGGTAGGCAACCAAGTGGAAGGTAATAAGGTAAGGAAGGGACTCGAGCAAAAAATTGTTTGTGCACCTTGGCAGGGTTTAAAGTGCTTGGATGCCTGGCAGGGATGGCAGATGAGTCCTGAATAATAACACATTAAAAGCCACTATGTTGTTGAAACAGTCTGAATTGATTCGAGGTAGGAAATTGCCCATCGTAGCACAACATGCCCCTGAGTGTCTCAGAATAAGGAGCGACTTTCTCTGTTATTAGCTGCTCTGCTTAGCTGTGAGGAAGCTGCTGAACGAAGGGACAGAGAACCAAAGGTTTGAAACCTGTTCATTAAAGGAAATGAGTTTGAGATACTCTGTGTTTCCAACTTCTGAAGAGTTTCTCTCGTGTCTTCTGCATTTGTTTTCCGGGGGGTTAAATTCTTCATGTGGAGGATTGATTAGAGCCCAAAGGTACCAGAGTTCCAGAATAATAGAGCATACACCCCTGAAAACAGCCCTGTGAAAAAGGGAGATGCCAATTCTAGGATTTTTTTCTAAGTAACAGCAATACCAATGGAAAAGATGTTTTGTTCTATGTACTTTTTATATCTGGTTGCTGAGATCTTGTCCTGAAAATGAGGGTCTGTAATTCAACTAGTTGGCAAACAGGTATGACTTAGAGTTTAACTTAGCTGGTCAGTATGGTGCAAACAAGTAAATGACTTACAAGTGAGAAGTGTTCTTGCTTCCTAAGGATACAAATATATTGAAGGAAATTACCCCATTTGATTTAAGAGTGTGAAATTAATTTGTGATCATTATTGTTGAATCACTCCCTGGCTATAGTTATGAGGGTTATGGAGTCATTGCTGAAAGGCTCGCCAACAGCCTGTGCTAACTATGGTGGTGTGTCTCTTCCCTTTGTTTTTTTTTTTTTGAGCATGGGAAGAAATATCTAAATTTCTGACAGCCAAAAAAGAGTGAAACTGATGCTGTGATTGAGTGTAAGACACTTAAATTCTCCAAACTACTAAATTGCATTGGGGCTTATGAGTTTAACTCCCCCAAATCCCTTTGATAGTTGCTGATCAAAGGAGCTGCCGACTCACCGTTGTTTTGTGCCTGTCATCTCAGATGCGCAGATTGAGATTTCAAAGCTGTCCCTGTATTTTGGATGCTAATTTAAACCCATATATTTGTGGAGGTTTTTTTTACTTTGATCAGTCCTGAAACTTTGGTTGTTTAGTTGTTTCACTCTTAATAACTGAAAAGCTTCAGGCATGCAGCATGGTGCTGACGGTCCAGGAGCAGAACCCCTCCTAGAGCTGAGATCACAGCTGGTGGTGCAGGGGGTGAGTTACCTGAGGTGCCCCTGCCCCTTTGCTCTGCATCGCTGCAGAGCCCAATACTGGGGCAATGTTGGTGTCTTGTTTTGATATCCAAGGTGGAGATGATACTGAAACAAATGTGTGTTTGTGAGATTCTGATTTGTGTAGAAGGCTTCAGATAATGCTGGAGGAAAATGAATAGGAAAAGGTTTTCCCTTGTGGTTGTTTTTCCAACTAGGAGAGCTTGTTTTGGCAGGTTGTATTTGAGTTCTGACTTTACTGTCATGTCCCTCTCAGGCTCTTGGTGTTATATATGGGAAGTAAATACCCTCTGCTTTGTGAGGTCCTTGGGAGGATGAAGCTGTTGCCTGGCACAGGTACCTCCCTTTGGAGGGAACCCTTTAGTGAATGAAGCATTAAACCGACTGCCATGTACTAGTGAGAGGTTTGAGGTGCCTTAGCCCATTGTTGGTACTCGAGGTTCTGTTCACTAATGTGTAGCAATCAAGCAAAATCATACAGCAAATCAAACTTGGTGTGTTTCCCGGGTGTTCATATGATTTATATTTTGGTTATTGTGGCCTTCTGTGCCTGGGTTTGGGTGTGTTTTTTGTAGACTGCATGTATAATCCAGGTCCCATGGGGAAAAAAAATCCACCTGCTCAGAAATAAAAGCTCAAGAGAAGCCTCTGTGTGCTGTAAACAAGATGATCGCTGCCTCGCTCCTAATGTGGAGAGAGAAAGCACGCTTCAAGGACTATTAGTGCAGAGACCATTAAATAAAATGCAAGCAAATATTGCTTATATTCTATTAATGCTAATGATGTTTGTATTTTCTGGCTTCTTTTGTTAATTTAGTTCAATAATTCATATAGCAGCTACTATGCTATTAAATGTAAGTCTGAAAATGGGATTATTTCTTAACATGTAAACACAAAGGCAATGTTATACTTTTTTAATGGAAGGAATATTTATTTTAACTATAGCAGCAAATACACAGAAATCAAATATTCAAAATGCAATAACTTCAAGAACACAAAAAATTCTTGTGTTTAAGTGAATGAATCTGGCTGAGAAACTGAGAACACTTCTGAGGGCCTGGGCACCACAGGCAGTTCTTCGTCCAGCCTGAGCACTTGGATGTTGGAATGTTCTCTTGCTCTGTGGTGTTAACTTATATTTTTATGGTAACGCGTGTCAGAGAAATGCCTCTTTGTCTCCAAGGGGAAAAAGTGCAATGTTTCACTGCCTTTCCCTTGTACTCTTAAGAGTTTGGTGTTGTGTGTGAGCCATAGATGAGCACAGATTTTTAAAAATAAGATAAAAATGGAAAAATGTCCTTAAGAAAATCAAGCAGGCTCAGTTGTTGTGTCAGGGATGGCTTTCTTGTCTAGCAGAAAGCTGCATTTCTAGTTGTTTTCTGTGCCAGAAGATGTGTTTCCTGGGGAAGCAGGAGTGGGTCCATGTGCTTCCTTCACCTTCCCTGAGGCCCATGCAGAAGCTGAGCAGTACTGGCTGGTAGCTCCTTGCTTGTCCTCTTGGGGCTTGCCTGCATGGAAGAAATGCCTCCTTTCTCCCTGGCAGAGGTCTGGAAAGGGAATCCCTGATGCATTAGTGAGACCTGCTGCAGCCCTACAGCTCTTACAGAGGCCAAGCGCTTCCAAGTCCGTCTTGACATTTACTGGTGGAGATTATATAATGTGAGTAAAGTCAGGGATTAGGAACAGGTCTCTGTGAGAGCAAGCACACATGTGGTATAACCTGGGTTTGTGTGCATCTGTTAGTTTATTTTATTCTGGGTAGCCCAGTTCGCATGTGCAAAATGCCTAAGTTTATTGTGAGACCTTTCTGGTTTTTTGGGTTTTAGGTGTAAATTGGTTCTGTGTCAGCCAAATATTGCCTTAATTAGAAAGCAAAATATGCAGCCTGGCACCTAATGTTTCCATTAGCTTGTTTGAAGAATCTGCAGGTTTGGAGTTTGGCCAGACTGTTTATTCAGAGCTTTTTTTTCTTTTTTTAATTAGGTTATTGGTACGTAGTAATTGACATATCTGTGTTTCATTATTGAAACACAGATGTGTTTGAAAGCATTCTGGCATCCCAGTGGAATTTAATGTGTGCTTGTATGGAGTAGTATGGCCTTTCTGTTCCTCCAAGAGGCCCCATCAAAAGCATCATATGTTGTCTGGTAGATTTATTTTCTGTTTGTGTGCAAAATTGTAGCTTGTTCAGTCTGAAACTGTACCGGAAGCCATTGCTTCACCTGAAGTTGCTAAGCTTTTGGAGTAGAGGGGGAAGCTGAAATTGTGAGTGTGTTGGGAAGGCAGTGTCCATCTGAGGATGTGTGGCCAGCGAGGGAAGCAGGTACTGCCCAATGTTGGGCTTGCATTGCCCTGCAGTGCTGCCACGCGCTCTTGTAGCGTGGCAGCAGTGATCATGGAGCAAAAATAACCCCAGGATGATGCAGAAAATGGGTGTGTTCTGTGCTGAGTGGAGCCCCCAGCATCTTTTTCATTTTCCTTTTTTTTTTTTTTTGTTTTTGTTTTAAACATAATAGCAAAATATAGGGTAGTTTCTTCTCACGTAGGAGAGCTTTCCAAGCGTCTGCCCTTGAGAGTCACTGCTATCTGCTGGAGGAAAATCCAAACTATCCCAGGTCTTGCTTGTTCCTGGAAGCTGCTTCTCAGTCTTCAGCTGTGACTCTTCTGGCATGGCTGTGCCATTTCATAAATAGCTCTTAAAGGACCCATTTCCTCAGTTATATCCCATCTTATTTAACTACATGTCCTGACAATAAGCTGTTTTAGTTTATGTTGAAGGCTGTAGGATGCATGTGAAGTGAGAGGTAGGTAGTGATGCTTTAAAAGAGAGGAAGAAAAAGTTATGGCTAATTTGAGCTTTTCTTGTGTCCGAAGGTTCAACTCTTCTGAAATGTATGGAGAATACTTTCTTGACATCTTAGTTTTCCTTAAAATGCTTCAAATCTCTGAAAGTGAAACACTCTTAAAACAAAATGCTATTTTAAAAAAATGTGCCTACCATAAAGCTTCTTCTAGTGCTTACTAGCACCAGACTGACACCTGAGAGAGGAGCCCTGGTTGAGGGGGAGTCAGCTGCATGGGCCCCATCTGAAAACGCACCCCAGTCTTGTTCCTGCTTGTCTCGCTAGCCTGGTCTTCAGCTCGGTGCCTGCTGGTTACGACAGGAGCGTCAGGCGCTGCTTTGCCTGCTACCATCGCGAGGTTGGGCAGCAAGGAGAGGTGACGGCTGCTTTGAGGTACTGTAGGCAAGACATGTGGAGGCCCTTTCTATATCTCGCCTCACCAAAAGAGCCAAACCCCTCAGCTCTTCCCCAAATCGTGGTGACTTCTGGTCTCTGCTCAGCGTCGCTGCTACCTGCCCAACCTGTATTTCCTTTCAGCTCTGTGGCTGCAGTTGGAGGCTGTGTTGGCCTGCGGCCCAGGCCGTGGTGGGAATGTTGCCTATGGAATCACAGGCATCCTGCCATTTGCTACTCTGCAGTGTAGAATTATGGCCGTGGCTTGGCTATTTAAAAGATGCCCATTTGGAAGACACGCTCATTTTTAGCAAAGGCTGAGCTTGGCAAAGCCTCATTTTCTGCCGGGGTTTCTTTTCCTTGTCTAATTCCCCACAAGTTTTTCCGGTGTGTGATACTCCACAGGGATTGATGCTGTTTTTCATACAGCACAGTGAAATGTGTGTCAAACCTGGTTGTGCCTGGAGTACTCCGTGCTGTGGGAGTGTTTGTTGTGTATATCCAGGTCTTTGGGGGTTTGTTGCTGGATTTTTGTAGATGATCCAGCATGCCTTGCCAGTGTTCAGTTCCTGGCTGAGTGGGTGCCAGGCATAATTCAAGCATAATTCTGGGATCTTCCCAGAATATTTGGGGTTTGTTGGGTTTGTTTGTTTGTTTTTCAAGCTTTGTGCTTATTCTTCTCTACTCCAGACGTTACTGCCTGCCCTTCTTCCTTTTTTTAATATGGGAGGGTAGCGCTTTGATTTCACAACTTGTACCTTAGGTACCCAAAGACCTGTGCTATATCACAAAAACTTTTATAGAGAACATCTCTTACTATATTTAGCACCTAGCATTAGTGTCCTGGAGACTTCTGCTTCATATAAGAATAACTCCATCAAAAAGCATCCCTTGCTTAGTCTACTCTTCCCCATAATAAATGTAGAAGTAAAAATTACTGATGTCCATACTTTTCAAATCATTAAACAATCATTAATACGTGTTTCTCTGTGTTAAATATGTTTAGACTTCTTCATAAAGACACCTCCTTATGCTCTTGGTTCTCTCTTAAAAATAAGCTAGGACTTTCTTTGCTTCCAAAGCAGAGTGAGGTAGGCAAAAAAATGCAGAACAAGGTTTGTTTGTTTGTTTGTTTTGTTTAACCTCTTCCATTGTTTTTGTCTTCACTTTTTTGAAGCTGGGTCGATTTATCTTCTTTTTGTGCTCAGAAACTCTCTGAAATTCTTGGCTGCAGAGCAGGAAATTTTGAGATGCTGTGTTGCTGGCATAAGACAGGTTTTGTCTCTCTTGCCTTTGCCAGCTATGTGGTTACATGTAGCTATGTGGTTACATGTAGCTATGTGGTTACATGTAGCTATGTGGTTACATGTAGCTATGTGGTTACATGTAGCTA
>PTEX01000052.1:4039037-4226460 GCA_003342815.1 Eudromia elegans | reverse complement strand
TATGTGGTTACATGTAGCTATGTGGTTACATGTAGCTATGTGGTTACATGTAGCTATGTGGTTACATGTAGCTATGTGGTTACATGTAGCTATGTCCGAGGATTTTTGATATGAAGCTGACTGCTTTGTGCTGTTTTTGGAGCACTGTTTTGGCCCTTTGCTGACAGCGTACAGATACTAGTAAAGCAGAGTGGGAGAAGCCAAGAACCTGTTGTCTAACCCAAACTGCAGCAGATTTAACCTGAGTTACATACAAACTTTACAACCTCACTCTGCTGAGACAAATCTCTCGGGGTTTTTGTGTCAGACCTTGAGCCCCTCTTAGTGAAGAAGTTTGTTCCAGCTTTGTGAGCTGATGTGCGTTCGGTGTTGGAGAGTAGGTTTGGAAGCTGCTGCATGGGCACCTCTGTGGAGCTGGAGCGTGTGTGCACTTGGACACTAGACCTGGAGCAGGCACAGAGCCAGAGCTGAAAGTTTTCTCCCCTTCTCCTTAATCCTCTGGTGTAGATTGGGACTCAAAGCTCTTACATATCTCTCATTTCTATTGTAAGAAATGATCATTTGGTTTACTTTCTAAAATGGCTTTTGGAAAAGTCAACCATATGCCTCATTGCTTGTAAGAATAATAAATACCTCTGGGCTTTGGCAAGTCCTTAGCTAAATGAATCTAGGGTCAATTTTCCCTAATAGACTTAGTCACTGGATGCATGCTAATTTCTGAGGGAAAAGGAGTGAAGAGGAGGTATGTGGAAGAGTGTCTTCAGGGGGTGTTGGTGGCTGTGTCGAGCCTCACTGAACCCGGGGAAGGCCATCGGAGCCCTGTTCAACCTGTCTTTGCCTGATCTGCCCTAAAAAAGGTTCCTGGAAATCTGGTAGGTGGTCAGTCAAATGCAGATAGGTGCTAACCAGATCACTCCGTTCTCCTCCATTGGGAGGACTGAAGAGTTGAGATCCCCAATTCTTGCAAACTGCATTAAAGTGAAATATTGAAGCTGTCGGACTCAAGGAGCGGAATTAGCATGCTCTGCACAGCTCCTGGATATATTTAGAAAATTAATTTCAGACTCTTCTGGTTTCAGCTTCCCCTCCGACATTGAAAAGGCCCCAGAGCTGAATTAACTCCAGGACCATTGGTGTGAATTTGGTCTCTGTGCTGGTGTCATCACCATTTGAGCATGATGCCAGATGAGCCTCTCTTCTCCTACACGTTTTCTTATGACAACGGCTGAGGTCTCACCTGGCACAGGTGGATGTTTTTGTATGCAGTATCATTAGAGAGCTCTGAATAATGAATGAGTTCTGGATATCAGTTATCTTCCCTACTGCAGGGGAGAGCCAGGGAGGTTGTGGACATCCCTGCTAGGGCAGCAAGGCCTGTTCTCTAGATGGATAAATTTGACTTTGCAAGTTGTGAAGCCAAGCCTTGGAACCACTGCAATATTTGGACCCTTTGCATAGGCACAGCATATAATAAACACATGGGAGCTGGTCTCTGGTAGTGCAAAGGCACAAGGAAGCTTTCTGCTTCCCAGGCTGAGGTCCCACATGATCAAATAGTTTCTTCCTCTGCCCCTTCCTCCCATGTCTGGATGGGGATGGATGGGATTGAAGAGGGAAAGAGGAAATGAAGAGAGAGGGTAGAAAAGTGAATAAATAAAGATGGGAGCTTCCAGGTGATTACACTAATGCCCCAGATAGAAATAAACTAGAAGGAGCTTACTGCTCTTTGCATATACTTAAAAATGGGAACAAGCAGTCAAACTGAAAGATTAAAGGTATAGTCCAAGGATTCCTCAGTTAAAAACACGAGCCAGTTCTAAGTCAGGAGAAACACCATTACTCACATGCGTGTAAAAAAGAGTGCACCGCACAGCTACCACGAGAGCAGCACCACCGATAGCGGTAATTGAAATTATGCGGTTCAAAGGAAGCAAAAGCAAGGGAAGTCAAACCTCAGCTTGAACTGCTAAAGTCAGGGGAAAAATTCAATTTATGGGTATGTTTGCAGGTGAACTTGAGCAATATAGAGAACCAATCGACTGAATCACTAGGAAATGGGTCAAATTAGGAGAGGGGGTTGTTTGCCACGTTGACTAATGTGCGGTTGGTCAGAATTCCTTTTCTTTCAGGATCTGGATAAATTGGTATTTATATTGCAAGCTGGGCAATTTGGACTTCCTCTTGGCCTGACCCTGCAAGTGAGCTCCTGACAAACAGATACTTCTGGAAGCAGTTGCTCCTTCCAGGTGCCCCCAAAAGTTGGTCTGGAACAAGCTTAAATACTTGGACTTCTTACCTTGTCCAGTAGTGCCAGGCTATGGGAAATATAGACTAAGCTGCATTTGAGAAATGAAAACAAAAAATGTTATGCAAAAATGCTGAGCAGAGCCATGTGTAGGAAATAGTTTTTTCCTTCTTGTGTGATCGTTCTGCAGGGTTCATGTTTCAGTTATTATTCTGTTTCAGTTTGTACGTGTTACCTCTTGTTCTATTGCTGGTCACCACCAAGGAGACTTTGGCCCCATCCTCTTTACGCTCTCCCTTCAGGTATTTATACATGTTAAGATAACCATCTCAGTGTTTCCTTCTCCAGACTAAACGGGTCCAGCTTGCTTAGTCTTTCCTCATAATGTAGATGCTCCAGTCCCTTTCCTCACGAACAGTCTCCTTGAAGACAAAATGTGAAGTTACAGGAGATTTCCGGGGGGGTTATGGGTCCCCAACAGGCTTCCACCGTTGTGGTCTTGCAGCTGCTGGGGCATATCCAAGCCTTGCTTAGGAACCTAATATCCCAGTCTGTCACTTAAAAATGTCTCCAAGTGTTGCAGGAACACTTAGAGCTCTGTTATCAGGCAAATATCTGCACAGATGTCTGGAGCACTCACTGAGCAATCAATGTATTGACTACTCCATTTAGTGAGTCATATGTGTTTGCTATCTAAAGGTGTATTTTTATTATAAATTAAGAGTTTTTTTTTTTTTATTGCTTTGCTAGGTACTAGCTGTAAGGAGAGACTCAATTTCTAGCATTTTTTTAGCAAAAACTTTCAACACAACTGGAATTAGCTGCCCATAGGAAACCCATGAGTCCAAGACT
The DNA here is from genome assembly GCA_003342815.1 of Eudromia elegans. Lineage (NCBI taxonomy): Eukaryota > Metazoa > Chordata > Aves > Tinamiformes > Tinamidae > Eudromia > Eudromia elegans. The sequence continues at coordinate 4,223,363 of PTEX01000052.1, read as the reverse complement.
GTGCTGTTGCACTAGAGCTGAGAGCTGCACTTAGCTGAGGTGATCAGTTTTTCCAAGGGATGTAGCACAGCAAGGAGAGAAATGCAGTAAAACTCAGGAAGCCTCTTTTAATGTGAGTGAGCAAGTGCTACCCCCTCCACCTTCCCAAGCTATGTTGGCAAATCTTCCTGGGCATGGACGTTGGTGTGATTACTCAGGGACCTTGTTGACCTTGCTGTCCTCCCAAAACTGGGGACTCCAGCTGCTCAGTGGTTGCCTTCCTGTCTGAGCAATGTGCTGTTTCCAGAGTTTCTGCCACTGTTGAGGAGAGTGGGGGAGGAAATCTGTCCTTGTTTGAGCTATGCCATGCTTAAACCCTCGTTACAAAGGTCCAGTGCTCTTAAGTAGAATTTGCTGCTTGCTCTTGTGTTTTTTTTTCTGATGGCTGTGACAGTAGTAGATGCTTTCCCTTCTGCACAGGGCCTCGGTCCACATGGAGCTATCTGAAGCACTAACCTTTTGTTTGTGAACTGGAAGCTCCCTGTGCTGTCTGAGGTTTAGAGTTATTCAAGGTACATCGGCTTATGTTAAATTATGACCTGATTAATTTGCACATGCATATGGAAGTGTAACTGTCTGAGGCATACTGCTATCAAAGGCTTGTTTTGTCTTTTCCTTCTAAGAAGGGCACTAAGAATCAGTGGTTCTGCTTTAAATTTTAGGCTTTAAAAATATCTTGTTTACTTGATACTGCTTTTGATAATGGGATCTTTGTGCCAAGGAAGTCAGCGAACGTTGTCTGCAGGATAATACTTCAGACTTGTCTTTTGAGCATTTGGCAACTTACGCTAGGCTTTAAAGTGACACTGAGTTAAGTCATTTGCTGAGTGGTCGAAAGCATACATTCCTGCCGATGTTTTTTCTTTAACACACTTGCTTTAAATGTAGCACAGAGACAAGCAAAGGTGGTTGCTTATCTGGAGGAAAGCCAAGCAGACCCTCTGCCAGTCTTGGCCAGCCCACTTTACCCCAATGGCTGCAGAAACAACCTTGTGGGCTAAAACTGCTGCCATGCAGGGGGATTGCAACACGTGTACAGTCAGTATTTGTACTTGCACCTTCTAGTCTCCTCCTTGGAGAAGTTCCGCCTTCCCTGAAACACTATTGGTACTCAGGGCAGACCATGCGCTATGCCGGTGGTCATAGGCTAGGTTGGATTCATCTGGCTGGGTTTTTATCAGGCTGCTGCCTTGACAGCAAGGAGCTGGCTTCAATTCTGTTGTCAGATGTTCTATTACTGTTACATAAGCTTTGCTACTCTCAACACTTTGCACTGAGGGGCTAAAAAGTGGCTATCACTGTTGCCAGCCAGCGCTTCTCTGGATTTTGGAGGAGTTCAAGCAAGTGCTAATGTCATGAAAAAGTATTCTGAAACAAATAATTCAGACCAATTGATTGGCATAAATACAGTCAGAGTTTACAGATGTATTTATATGCAGAAGTTAGTTTAGATGTCCGTGATATAAATAACAGCACAGATAAAACATTAGTGGTGTTGTGTATTCTACCATGTACATTTTCCACTTTGATAAGCTCCCCTCCAGATGGAGGCAGATAGAGCTGGAAGAGGAGATAAGGCAGTGGTGTTTTAAGATGGAGAGGTGCAAAGCAAATGAAACATGTAGTGGAGCCTCCTCAGGGCTGCACTCAGGGCTGCCTGGATGCAGCCTCTGTTTCCCCACCGAGCTCTTGCTTCGCTGTCCGATGCTTGTGATGTCCGAGGAGCCAGTCCTGCAGCGGGATCCCCACTCCCTGGTAGAACGATGGAGGTTTCACTTCATACAGCAGTTGGTGAGCAGCAGGAGAGTGGTGTGTATTTGGCATTTCTTCTTTTTTTCCCACTGGCTCCAAGCATTATATCTTGAAAATCAATGGGTGAGTGTGCAGGAGCCCCATTAAGCATCTTGGTGATCTGAAAGGCACTGAGGTAAAACATGGATATTGATGGCTTAAGTAAATCGTTCCTTTAAACTGGTCAAGGAGGGATTTCTCTGGGGACGTGGAGCTAACGAGCAGCGCTGCGAGCTGATGCCTCCCGCCTCGCTGGAGAGGCAGCAGTACTTTGATCGCGGCGGTAAGGCTCTTCAGAAATCAGCATAGGCAAGCAGTGGGCATTTCAGTATTGCAACTCGTAATTGAAGAAAAGAAGGAAAAAATCCACAGGTAACTGTCTTTATATACCTGGCAAGATGTGGCCCAAATTGCAGGCCCAGCTGTGCTGATTGAAGGACTGCTCTTGCCAGCAATAAAATTGTGAACAAATTGGCTCTTGACTCACACTATGCAGAGTCACTGACATAGCAGAGCAAGAGTCTAGAGTGTCATCAAGTCCAAAAAAAGTGTTTGATGACTGATTTGGTGTAAGTGTAAGGCAGTAAGACCAGAGGAGAGCTTGGCAGTTGGTGTTAGGGTCTGTGGTTGGACTTGTCTCACCCACCTCCAAGTGCAGGGATGGGCAGGCCTGTGTGCTATGCACTGGAAATGTCTTTGCTATTGAATTTTGGCAAATTAACAGTAGTTATGTTTAGTCCTTAAAACAAAATGTATGTGTCTGTGGAGGGTGTGTGTATATATGCATGCATACAACTCTCTTTTCTTCCTTCCCTTCCTCTGCTTTCCTGTCCTAATATTGCTGGGTGAATTCCTGCTGAAAAGGAATCTGTGACTTCTTCCCTAGCACCTTTCTCATGCAGATGCTGGGATTTTAGTTTTATGTGTCTTCAGAAAGTTGCTTTTTTTTGTGTGTGTGTTAAGTACAGCTTAGCAATAATACATTCTTCCTAGGTATTAATTTGGAAATTTTGCCCTTCCTTAGAAAATTACGATGAGTGAAGGTTCAGAAGAGACGCTTGGTCCTGGATTATTGAGAAGTTTATCTCTGACCAGCAAGATTTGCACCTAGAAATCTTTCATTTCTGGAAGAGAGGACTGTAGTTTTCCATCAGGACAGTGTTCCTTCCAAGTCCTGGTGGGCACTGGGTTTGGGGAAGGTAAAAGCTGCAGCAGTGACCTTGAGAGAAGCCTTAAATTCTCTTCAACTTTGAGCCCAGTACAGCATGGCTTATTTTAATTAAAGTCTGATTTGCAGTTGAAAGGATAAAAGAAATGGTCCTAATTTTTTTTTTTTTTTTTTTAGGACTCTGTAAAACATGCTTTATATAGGGCTGTTTCTGTCCTGTAAAGTGGCATATGTAAAATATGTGACAAGGCGGTACAGAAAGTTTTTATTAGCCCTTGTTGTAATGGCTTTCATAATCTATTGAGTTCACTGCTAATGAGTAATTTGGTCATTCCAAATACATTCTAATAAACATTTCTATCTCAGCTTGTGCTATCATGTCCTCTGCTCCCTAGGTGGACGGATAAGTAGAGGCATACAAGAAGTATGTTGCAGCTCCTTTAAGGGTGAATTAAAATAGTATCTCAGTTTATCTGCAATGAAGAAAAAAGTGATTAGATGAAGAGAAGCCGATACAAACCACCACTAAAGCAAATGTCATCTGGGTTTTGACATAAAATTTATAAAACCTTTAAAGTGTCTAAGATTACAAATGCTGATGGATCAAAAGCTAATGCTTATGAAATTTGCTGCTTGTTACTACGTCTTCTGAACTTACTTATTTTTCTTTTTTAAACCAAGTGAATAGCAGTGGGACAGTTATTCCTTCATAAGTAGAGCTGTGTTCTGGACTCGTTTTATGACCCCTGAGGTGTTCAGGAGGGAGCACTTCATGCAGGAGAGCATAGATTGGATGTAAATCTAAAATCAGGTTGTCTGCACGCATAGAGAGCGATCGCTCATAAATCTGGCTTGACATGAGTCCCTATTTTTAGCTCGGCTGTACAGTATCATATGACTAAGCACCCCCAGGGCGTGCGCTGCTCCCACGAAGACGAGGAGTCCCTCCTCTGAGAAGCAGCTCGTGTTTCTTATGCTACATAAAAAGTGTAATGAACTCCTGGCTAACGTGATGTTTTATAACCACATGAGCATGCAGCTACCTGCGTGTAGGGGTAGCGTGCTGACTGCCATCTAGTCCCTCAAACACTTGAGACTGGTGGTAGGAAATTAATCATCTGGGAGGTTGTTTTTCTGTCGCTTTGCACCACATACACTCCCTCCGTGCGACACGTGAACACAGAGACTTATCCGCTCCTCTCTAACCTGTGTTTTTTTTTAAATAAGGACATATATGAAGGGTGCTCTCCTGCTGTGTGGTGATGTTGGTGGGTTAAAGAATGACTGTTCTTTTTTTTTGTTTTTGGACGTGCATTCTTTCACTTTTCTCTTAAATATGTATATTTGTATTGTTCAAGGAAGCACCTTTTGAGTAGTAGTATGATAATTTGTATCTCCTGGGCATCAGCTGAAGGAGAGGGGGAAGGGTGCATGTACCCATGTGCTGGTCTCCTGGGTAGTGATCACAGGTTCACCCCAAAGACACCAAAGCCTTTTCCTTTTTACTTGCTGGAGTTTTTGTTTTGTGTGACAAGTAGCAAGTGTTGCTTGGGCCAGTTATATAGAGGTGTAAATATCATCGTGCAGACTAGTGCACTTGTTGGGGGCACTAGCTGAGTAACTCAACTGCTGGTGAATATAGAAGATAAAACTTTTCAGCATTCACCAATTCGAAATGCACAGGCTGAGATTCTGCATCATCAAATTCCTTTTCCCAAAATAGCCTCATCCACTGAGCAGTGCTTCATCCTGTCCAAACATCAGGGCTTCCTCACTGCCTAAATTGCTACTGAAGCAAGGCTGCTTGTTACTTGGACACACAGCCTCATGAAAAAGATGCACCGAGATATGCCAGGATATTGGAACACATAACTAGGTAGTTTGTATTGTCACTTCTCTCAGTGACTTATTAGGTGCACCTCAGAGGTGTAAAGAGACTAGTCCTTTTAGTACTTGATATAAGCTATATTTATTTGCAGGCAAAATGTATGAAGAGAACAATATCCCTTTTCCTTGTATGTGTGCTTATGTCTGGCAGCTGTCTGCACACCATGAACCATGGATGCAGCAGAAATCAAGACGGTGGTTATTGGTGTCCCCCAGGGGTCAGTCCTTGGTCCGGTCCTGTTCAATTTATTCATTAACGACCTAGATGAAGGGATGGAGTGCTCCCTCAGCAAGTTTGCTGATGATACTAAGCTGGGAGGAATAGCTGACAGCCCTGAGGGCTGCGCTGCCATCCAGAGGGACCTGGACAGCTGGGCGGCGAGTAACCTCATGAAGTTCAACAAGGGCAAGTGTAGGGTCCTGCACCTGGGGAGGAATAACCCTAGCCATGCCTACAGGCTGGGGACCGACCTCCTGGAGAGCAGCCCCGCAGAGAGGGACCTGGGCGTCATGGTGGACGACAAGTTGACCATGAGGCAGCAGTGTGCCCTCGTGGCCAAGAAGGCCAATGGGATCTTGGGGTGCATTAAGCAGAGCGTCTCCAGCAGGTCGAGGGAGGTGATTCTGCCCCTCTACTCAGCCCTGGTGAGGCCGCACCTTGAGTACTGTGTGCAGTTCTGGGCTCCCCAGTGCAGGAGGGATGTGGAGCTGCTAGAGAGAGTCCAGCGCAGGGCCACAAAGATGATTAGGGGTCTGGAACATCTGCCCTATGAGGGAAGGCTGAGAGAGCTGGGCCTCTTCAGCCTGGAGAAGAGAAGACTGAGAGGGGATCTGATCAATGTATATAAATATCTCAAGACAGGGAGTGAGGAGGAGGGGGCTGGCCTCTTCTCAGTGGTGGCCAGTGATAGAACTAGGGGAAATGGCCAAAAATTGAGGCACCAAAAGTTCCACAGGAACTTGAGGAAGAATTTCTTAACAGTGAGGGTGACAGAGCCCTGGAACAGGCTGCCCAGAGAGGTGGTGGAGTCTCCTTCTCTGGAGATCTTCAAAACCCGCCTGGACATCACCCTGTGCCACATGCTCTAGGCGACCCTGCGTGTGCAGGGGGTTGGACTAGATGACCTCTACAGGTCCCTTCCAACCCTAGCCATTCTATGATTCTATGATAAGACATTTGACATGTAACCCAAGTTTTTTACTTACTTTGCAGTGTTGCTTAAGTAGGGTAAATTTATGCAAACTCTTCAACTGTTACTGAGATGCTTTGGCTGGCATGTAAATCATTAATGACAATGACAGATAGAAAATGTGAAACTTCCTATAAAAATTTCAGTTGAAGTTTGTTTGTTTTTCAGCAGTAAATCAAGAACTGACGTATTCCAGCTATGAATGAGAATCTTTTAATTCTGAGTTACACCCCCTCTCCTCTGGGGAGAGGCACTGTGGGTACTTGTGGACTGTTCTTGGCCATTCACGGATCCTTTTGCAGTGATGCGTCCTGATTTTTTTTTTTCCTTTTGTGATGGGGCTTGAAGTGTGATGTTAGATATCTGAACGCAATTCAGTGGCTTACAAAGAAGAGAAAGGAGGAAAGGATGCATTCATTTTCCTTGAAGTATTTTTTTTTCCAGATTGACATAATTGGATCTTCATTATTTTGCTAAGAAGCCTAGCATTACTGAAAAAAGCAACACCTTTTTTTTTTCTTTTTAAAAAATGCAACTGAAAGCACAGTATTAAAACACGTTGACCTAACCCAGAGCAAATGATCACTGAGCTGTAAAAGTGCTCTCAGTTTGCACAGTGTGGGTTTTAGTCACACTACATTTCTGTGCGAAATTATTCCATGAGAAGCATATATTGAGGAAACCTTGCTTTTTTTCTAGTGTTATATGTGTATTTAGGTAGAATTTTAAAATTAGTATGTGTAGAAAGCAAGGTGGATGTTTAGGATATTAAAATGTTATAACTACTATAATTGCAGTGCAGCAGATCTAACAGTTCAAAAAAAGTCACTTAACTAGTATGACATATGAGAAATGAGACATTTTAATTTTGTGAATGCTTTCAGTACAGTGGAGAGAGGCTCTTGAGTCCAGCTGACTTGAATAGAAATGTTGTTTCTGTTCGGAGATGAAAGAAGGCAGCCGGTGCTGCTGGACTCCAGTGCCCCCATGTTCAGACAACCTGGTTGGTGCAAAGCCTATTTGAAGGAGCTTGCAAATAGCTCACTAAAAGGAGAGTCAAAAAAAGTATTGAACTCAAAGCTGCTGCATACATAGAGCTAATGAATATGCTTAACTATTTTGTTCCAGACCAAACTTTTATAATTCCGTTTTATTTTTCCTAGAAAATCTTTAATCATAACTAAATAAATTGACTTACATATTGCATTTCTAATCATATTCAAGCTGATGTGAAAAGGGCTTCGAAAGGACTGTTCCAAGTGCCAATTAACTGCAGGACATAGACTCTGGATGATGGCTTATGCAACAGAGAATAAATCAGTCTGCAAAACAGTAAAACTATAAAATCAATCCTGTTTCATGTTGTTCATGGAACAATTAATAGAAACTATCTGACTTCAAAACTATAAAGTCAATTTTTGCTTCATGTTTTTTCATAAAGCAATTAATACAAACAATCTGCCTTCAAATGTCTGCTGCCTCGCAAGCCACTGGATCATTAGCCTTAAACATGTCTACAAGTCTCAGACTATGTAAACGGAATTACTAGTCGAGGCAGTGCAATAAATTGTGTTTTGGTTGTTGATGTTTCGCAGGCAAGCAGAAGGAGGTAGCAAGAGTTTTATATAATATATTTGTGAAAGGGGAGGAAGAGGGAGATGGACATTGACAGAATGCTTGTTATAGCTCACCTTTACACCCCTAGCTTTATGTTTATAGTTATGTAGTGGTGGCCATCATTTTAATAATGGTGGGATTTGAGCTGGCAAGTGGTGTGTGGGAGCTGGAGGCTCTGGTTTTTGGTTTGTACAGCCTGAGCACTATTTAATAACACCTTTAGGTCTTCACAGCCGAGGTCATGTTTGAGGCAAGGAATGACTGGTTTTGAGAGCTATATGGACTGAAAAGTGAAAAAAAGAGTTCAAACAAGTTAGTGGGAGGCAAGTGTCAGCAGAAGGCGAAGACACTGACAAACCAGAAAGAGCGTAACGTTTGGTTTAATTGGTCTAATAGTTCTAATTTAGTGCATCTTGGGCATGTTGTGACCTATTAGGAGATGCTATTTGTAGGAGTGTAACTTTGCCTAAAGCGGTTGTGCAACTGCTGTCTTTCCTTGGGGCATTGGTGAGTGTGTATATTGCCTCACAGCTGATAGCAGGTGCCCTGGAGCTGCTCTTCTGGGCTGATTTTCTGCCTTATCAGTCTTTTTCTCATGTTTATAGAAACCCATGTTTCTACCTCTATTTACCCAATCCACATCTGCTGATCTGAATGATTGGGAATTTATAGCATGGTCTCCTGTTGACTTCTATTCTGGTTAGGTTATAGTAAAAAATTTTACAGTTATGTAGAAATTCATTATCATTTGCATTATCCTTGGGCCCCCAAGGCATGCTAGTTCCTTACAAATTTAAATCTTAAAAAGTGCTTCCCTCTTAAAGAGGTAACTATTATTCCATGTAAACCTAATAGACAAGGAAAGTCAGAAGAGGCATTATCAGATCTGTTACTTTCTCATGCTGGTTTCACTAGGGAAACTGCAGATAGATTAAATCATTTCTCTATAGGTCTCTGAGAATTTCATACAGGAGATGGAAGGTTCAGCTAAAAATGTGAGATTTGAAATCGCATCTATAAGCAGTCAGTTAGGGCTCTCTCTCTCTAGGCCAGCATAGTCTGCACAGGCATCTAAATGCATATAAATAATAATAAAGCCTTCCCATAGCTGATTCATTATAAAGTAAAAAGATTCAGGTATTTTAATCTGGAGCTCTCAAATCTAAAATAAATCTCCATGCTTTCAGCTATTTTGCAGTTATTAAAGTTCAAGTTAAAAGTTCACGTTATATTTCTTGGGTGCAGATCTTACATTAATGAATATGAGCTACCTGAAGCTATCACCTGAGCGTAACAGAAATAGATTATGTTTCTAAATTTAGCAGTGGTTTTGTGTATGTGTGGTGTATAGGCCTGACTGAAAGCTTTTGCAAGAGGTACCAGCTTATGATGGCTTAAAAAAAAAGAGTTTTAAGATGTTTCTGGTACTTTACTGGCTAGCATTAAGTGCATTGTGGATAATTTCCATTTTGCCTTTGCTCTGGGCTTCACCCCATGCCCTGCGATGGCCTCCAGGCTCCCTGCATGAGGCTTCTCTAGGCAAGGTTGTGTGATGGGAAGCAGTTACTTATTTAAGAATAAATAGGTGCATGTATGTAGGAGAGAGATATATTTCAAATAGCCATTGGAAAGCTTGTAAAGCCCCAGGTTGCAACCTCATTAGAAGAACATATATAAAGTGGTATAGGGATATGAGAACTTTGGATTTTAGTCTTTCTTGACTACCACATATAAATGCTTTGCTTATAGCTGAGCCAGTTGGACTCTACCCCTCTCAATAACCTCTCTGTGGTAGCTGCACAGAAAACAAAGCACCTGGTGGGAAATAGTGCGCAGACACCTGCAGAGTTGCCAAGTGGAAACATTGGTTTGGCCAGGTCTTTCCAAAGCACCCTGTGTCCACAGGGCTTCAGAAGGACCTATCTGGTGGTGCAGGAGTTTCGATGTTGGGAGTGGTGATGGTGCGAGTCACATCTGCTGACAGCTCTTTATCTGAAGTCCCCAGAGTTTTCTTCTAATCTGTTGTTCTGGGTAAATCAGTAACCTGTGTTTCCCTCCCAGCTTTGCAATTCGGATATGGTTTCCCACTTTAGCCAGACCCACAGACCATAGCCTCTTTATTGGAAGCCTTTTGCACTGATTTTTAGCCACGCAGAAAGAATTGCCATCCTAGATGTAAGAGACTCAGTTAGGGCTAATTTTAGGAGTTTGATGAAGCATGGTTTTCTTTTCATTTGCTCATAGGAGTTGTAAATTGCTAATGATCTTCAGCAGAAATTAATTCTTGCTAATTGCTCCCTTTCAGCCAGAGCTCAAGTTGTCTTTTAGCTCAGCAGGTGGATGCAGGTTAAATGAAGTCCAAATCTCATTCCCTTTTCTGTCCTTGAAGTAGGCAGCAGACCCTGTGCCCTCGTCATCTCCAAGTACAGATTGGCTGATGTGAGAATGGGAGCAGGGATTTTTTTGGCATGTTTTCTGGGGCAGGAAGGACATCTGCATTTAAGCTGAGATGGGATTAGGGACAGATAAAGGGGCATGTACTCTCTGCAAGATGATGCTGTCCTGTGTGCAGCCTGCCTATAAACAGGTATACTTGCAGTATACTTGAAGGACTTGTGTGCTTTGAGAGGCTGTCTGGCAGCTCATTTCTTTCTGAGTCAGAGCTGAAACTCTAGACAAAATATGTGAGTGATCTTGGAGGTGGGAAGAGCTGAGGTTTTCTCTCTTGTGCTGTGCTAGAGTCCAAATGTGCTTCAGTGCGTACCAAAGCAAACCCTGTTTTTAAGCAGTATCCTTTTGGGATGAAATCTCCCTGGCGAATGTGGTTTCTATTGAGTCCAAACAATAGCCAGGCTACTGCTGCAAGAGGAGGAGGCTTCAAGGAGAAGAAAGGAAATGTGATCCAGAATGGAGGGGTTCAGACACAGAAGTTCCGGACCACTGGGGAAGATGCCTGTTTTTCACTGTGCTTCTAAATCTGTGCAGTTTTGGCCCTTTCCTCCCCCTCAAAACAAAAGTTAAAACCAGCCTTTGACACCAACTATTATTTTCAGACTTTTGTCTCAGCACCCGTTCATTATGGAGCTTGTCTTGTGCTTTTTTTCACATGTTTTAATAGGATAGGAGAGGGGGAAAAAAAAAATCTGTGAAACAGGGAAGTGCAATGAGAAAACAGTTTTAATAAAATGTGCTGAGGAGCTGGAAAATATGTACTTCAGTTTTTGGCTGTATTTCAAGTTGACTCAGTGCCTTTGAGTTTGGTTGGGATAGCATGAAGAGAATGACATCTGAAGCCTTCTGAGAGATGGCACAATGGGAAGATGGGACTTGAAAGTGGATGGATGGAAGAGCTTAAGTCAATGAGGCAAACTTGGCTTTTTAATGCAGTAGGCGTTCAGCACAGCTGGTAGGGACTGGGTGGCCTCTGGGGGCTGCTGGAATGGGTGGCCAGGCTGCCTTGTCCCATGTGGTGGAGGCACAGGCAGTGGGTAGCATGGTGGCATTGGCCATGCACTGAGGAATGGTCTTTGCTGCTTCCTCTTCCTCTCCTGCAAGGAGCCCAGTGATGACATCTCCTGGAACAGTGCCATGCATGGCCATATGCCTGGAGAGCTCATCCACTGTCCTCATTACAGGTAGCCCAGTGTGCTCCAATGTATGTCATGTATCCAGCCTTCCTGGGTCTGCAAGAGTGTGAAAGTGCCTCTCTGTAGGGTGAGATTGATGGAGCGGGAACGGGTGGTGGAGGCTGGCAACGAGATGCACTGATGTGGGGAAGCCACGCTGGAGGGACGGATGGGAGCGACGTGTGTGTGTGTGCGCCCCAGGAGCAGGCGTTGGGCAGTGTGGTGATGTGTGCCAGGCAGAAACTGCTTCCAGTTTATCGTGTCACATCACTGCAGCTCCTGCTCGAGTTGTTCTGGGAGCAATCAGTGCAGTGCAGGACGAGGAGAACAAGCAGAGGGGAGCCACTTGTGAGCGATTAGGTTTTTGTCAAAGCACAGTCTTATGTGTTAGGAGTTCCCTCACTATTTCAAGATGCTCTCCTCTTTTATAGCACCAAAAAAGCAGAAGGAAATGCAGAATAATTTAGCTGTAGTCAAATTTCAGATGTTGTATAAAATGACTTTGAGGTGCTTTCCCCCACTCCCCAAGGACTCGTGGTCCTTGTTTCTTAATCTCCCTAGCCTCCAGTCCCCAATCAGTGGCCAGTATGATGCCCCTGAGACACTGACCTGTATTTATTATTTTGCCTTTATTATCCTTATTCTGAATGTTAAAGATCTTAACTGGGTCCTGAGAAGGACCTTATTTAAAAGCTCAATTAGCTTCTGTTTCATGGAGATGAACCCAACTTTCATGCAAGGTTATTGCATGTTCAGCTTCAAAAATCTTGCTAAATATAAAGGCCTGTAAGCATCAGCACCAGTGTCTGGAAGTTTTAAACAAGTTATTTTCTGCCATTATTAAATCTTTTCCGTTTGCTTTTTAATTTCCCAAATAATAATTTTTATCCTCAATGAATAGCTATAATCAATTTCTGAAGTATATTCTCCTGGGTATTAAATCATACAACCTTTTAGCCAGCTTTATTATACAGTTTCAGTTTATATAAATGTATGTACTCTAGATTTATTTATAGAATGTGTAGCTATTACAGCTGAGTATTTAAATCAAAATGAATAATTTATACAGATTTTCTACTTTAGTCTGTTCATTAGAAAAATCGTGATTTTAATTTATCCTCTCCATGGCTTGTATTATTCTTTTATTTAACTCTACAGATTGATTTGAAAGCAGCCCTCTGTGGGTATCTGAATTTTTAATCAATCCATACTGATTAGTTGTGTTTGGTCAGAGGTGTAATACGACATTGTTCTTCTGCTTTGGCTGCATGAATGCACAGATAATCCCAGGATGAATCATTACGTTTGCAAAGCAAAATCCATTTTGTACCAATTTCCTTCCCAGGAGCGTTCTTGATGCCACTGACTCGCAGAAGGGCGATATTTACGAACAGGCCGGTCATTTCAGAGCGTCTCCCTTGAGCGGCTTCCAAAGGCTGATTTGCGCCCGCTTGGCCAGCGAGCCGAGCGCCCTGGAGGTGCTGGGCCCGGGGGCCGGGACGTGCTGCTCCGCTCGTGTGTCCATGGGTGCGTGGAGGTTCCTGGCGAGGGCAGCGGCTTCGGCGGCCTGAGGTCGCGTGGTGTCGTTAGGCGACGCAGTCGTGCACAAGCTGATGGAAAATGAGGTAGCACAGCGTGCTTGCACAGAGAGAAATGAAATTACTGTGCTTATAGCCCTCTGCTGATGAGGATGAGCATCTCCTGGGCCTGTCTGAAAGCAGAGAGAAATTCAGCCTCTTGCAAATTATTTTTAATGATTATTAGTGTTCTAATATTATCTTCTAAAAGAATAGATGGGCAATTTCCAGAGAACATTGTTTTCTTTTTTTTTAATTGTCTTGAAGTAGGAGATGAGATGGCCCCATGGCCATGAATGCCTATTGTGGTGCCTCCAGAAGAACAACACCCAGAAATAGAGTAGCTGGTGCTTGAGTTAATACTGCAGAAGCAGAATAAAGGTTTTGAAGATCTTGTAGGCAGTTTGATACCTAAATATCCCTGTGGATCAAATTCAAGCCAAGCACTTGCAGGGTTAAAGTTCCCTGTGCTGGAGGTAGAGAACTGGATGTAGATGTGAGTCTGGACAAAACATGGTGGGAGCCCAGGATCAAGTGCAAAGCTCTGCAGGGAGTGAGCTGAGGGCCAGCGGGCCAGAGCACAGCACAGGTATGCATGCCGTCCTTCAAGGTGCTGATAAGGAGAGTCTTACTCTCGCTCTCTTGGAGAAACACGAAAGGGAAAATAAAAAAATTTAAAACCTCACCCCCAGGACCCTGAAGAAATAGAAACAGCAAATTGAATTACTGTAGGAAAGGAAAAATCGCTGGTACAAGTGTGAAGTGTTGATCTTACGTATTTTTTGCACATTGTAGAGATCCTTAAAGGCTGTCAGCATTTTAATTAAATGTGACAGCTTGACAAAAGGAGCAGCTAGGTGTGAAACGCATATCCTGCTGCAGGGAGGCTTTGTGCACCGCAGCTGCGTGGACGGTGCCGCGGGCAGCTGGGCCTCCCCAACACCGCGCTCCATGTTCTCTCATCCATGTTGGGTGTTGGGAGCTTGGATGCCTGCAGTAGTAACCCACTAGCCTTGAGAAATGCCGAGGAGCTGTCTGGGGTGTGTGGTGTGTGTTTTGGGTTTTTTTGGTAGTGGTTTTTTTTTTTTTTTCCAACTTTTATTCTCTTTAGAGAAGAAAAAAGTTCAATTGTAGGATTCTGACACTTGATCTTACTCTTATCAGAGCCCATGGCCTGTAACTCTGCTCTTTCACACCATTAAGTGTCTTTCCATGAGATGCTTCCTCCAGTTTGAGGCTTCCTAGTTCAGCAAGACTTTGCTGTGTTTCAGGCATCTCTGTTGTTAGTTGATCTGCTGTCTCTTGTAATGAGTTCAGTCATAATGAACTTATTTAGAATTCATTTTGTTCATAATGTGGATGTTTCACGTTGTCTCTCTGTGCTTCCTTTACTACTCCAGTTGCAGGCTTTCCCTGCCATCTGGATGCACTGCCCGCCGGAGCAGCAGCGGTGTCTGGAGGCAGCAGCGTTTGCCTGGGCCTCTCTCAGCATCAAGAAAGCCCTAAATCCTTCCCAGCTTTACTCAGCACCTTAGAAATGGGACTGAAAATTCAGAGCTCTTATTTTAGGTTTTTCAGGATGAGAGCAAAGTCCTTTCTTGGGACCCCTCCAGGAATCAAAATGAAATTGAGGTAGAATGTGGCAGAGTTGAGCCCATTTTACCTCCCAAAGCTCTAATGGTGGCCTAGGTCTGGACCCTAACAGCCATTCACGTTAACTTTGTGAGCAGTATTGTTCACGTTAATCTCCTTCCACAACACATTATGTGTCATAGGAATGCACCCTGCCCTGTAATCTGTGCAGTACAACTGCCCTTGGACTCAGAGCCCAGGAGCTCAGGTTTCTAGACTCTTGTGCAAATTATTGCCCAATTTTGCCACAACTGCAAAAAGCTTTTGAGGTAAGAAGATATATTCAGAGGGGACAGCAGGCTCATTAACATCACGAGAAGGGATGAAATAGAAACCTTGTATAGGAAAACTTGTTATTAGTTGTGCTTAGACAGTTGAATTTAATTGAGTTTACTTCTGCGGTGCATAAATGGAAGCTTCCATGCATCAAAGTAGTTGAAGAGTTCGCTTATTCATCATTCATTATTATCCCAATGGATTTCCAGCACTCCCTCTGCTGTAATTTGTCCCTCTGTCATCCTCAAGCATAAAAAGTCATCAATGTACAAAGGTACAGACTTGAAACAGAGAAATGCCCTTTGCAAAGGGTGAATTAAACATTATGTATCTGTAATAGGATTCAGTGATATCTGTTACAAAGAAAAAAGTGCCATATTTATTTTCTCCATCTAACATATAAACAACTTGATTAATCGGAGAAAAAGCAAATCAAATCACAGATTCTGTTCATACATTATTAATCATACCTGCAGCAGCATGTGATTTTTTTTTTTTCTCTTTTTCCCTGCTAGGACTTGAATAAACAGTGTATAAAGAGAAAATGAAGTTCTGCGGCTACGGCAGTGTGCTGGGTAGGGAACCAGACCCAGTGGGAACTCTGCAGGGGAGTTTGAGGTGAGCAGAAGCCCTGTTCATCTTGGAGGGGCTGCTTGAACACCACAGGAAATGGCAGAAACATCCTTTCTTGAGGATGTGGATCAGGCCCACACATCACTGGAGATGTTTCAGAAAGTTGTCCTTCAGAAAGAAGCAAATTGTCTGCAGTCCAGCATGGGCAAGATCAAAATGAGATGTGGTAGACAGTGATCAATACATGTGTTGCAACAAGGGCTTGACAGCTTAGCTGGTGATTTTTCTGCTTTCCTACTGCGAGAGGAGATTGTGTGTGTTGGGAGAGGTAATACCAGAACACAAATCTTTCCCAAAACTGTGATAAGTTTTCAGCTCTAAGGTTAAAGAAGAAAAATCCCTATTTCAGCTGCTTTGAAATGATTTGAATTCAGTCACCTTTATTTGTGTGCTAACACTTCTGTTGTTCATTTTGATTCACTGTTTTAATGGTTGATAAACTTGGTCATTTTCATCCCCACCACATGGAATATTATTCCAAATAAAGCATCCCCTGACTTGTCTGCTTGTATCATTTAGAGCAAAGAATTGGGATACTAAGTGTAATAAAAACAGAGCAGACAACATGAAGGAAAGGGACATGTTGGCAAGAGCTAATCAGAGGGAATGAAGACAGATTTTTTTGGACCTCTTGAGAAGAAGCTGACTGTGCTCCAAGACTGTGGAAGAGAACCTGTTAAGCACAGTACAGACAAGAAGAAACAGCTCTCTGTAAGTGAACAAAATATCTCTTTAGTGTAGTGCAATGGACTGTACTTAGCAAGACAGTTCTTGTTAGGGCATAGGCAATTTTGAATGTGCCTTATCTGATAAACTGTTTGTGCAATATTGGCATGGAATAAATGACTAGCTATTGCCTAGCAGACTTTGAGTACATTAAAGATAAATACTGGCGATGGCCATCTCTCTATTGCCCAAAGTACGAGCATGTAGTATGAGCAGGAAGCTTATCATGCATGCATGAGGCAGCCATGTTTGCAGCAGTGGACTGCTCCCTTGGAAAGTGTGCTACAGATTTAGTTATGCTGAAAGATCTGAGGATGTTTGTTATGGACACTTTTCTTTGGAAAAGACTTCCTTGGATCTGGGTGTAAATATGGCTGTTTGGGGTCGGCATAGTGTTGGTAATATTGTTTCCTTCCCAAAGATCTAATCCTAGTTCTGTGGCTTAGGGAGCAGTGGTCTATAATTATAGAGGTCATGCATATTTTTTTTTCCCTTGTTTTTGGCCATTTGGCTGTTGTGCCCTGCTGCTTTGGTCTGGTGGATAAGCAAATGGATAACTGTTATTACAGATGGTGTTAGGCAGCAGTTGAGAGTCAGTCTTGGGCATGAGCTCAGCTACTCAACTCTACCGCATTCTTCCTCGCCATTGGTACGGGACTGTGCTGCAAACTTGCTGTTTTTATGCACCTCGTCAGCTGCTATGTTGCTTAATTTATAGTCTGATCTAATTTTCCTGAAAGAAGTGGGTTATGTCTTGCTTTGCTATGCATTTATGCTAGCCTTTTCTCACTCACCTGTGTTTTGCTCAGACTAAAATTTGACACACGTGAATTTTACCTTCTATAGTTATCTCTGTTCTTTCCTGCTGTTAAAGCAAGTTTGGGTGTGTTAGAAAATTAAGCTTTTCAGATGCTTTAGAAAAATAAGTTATTTAGCAAAACAGTGATATTAAAGGTGACCTGGAAAATATAAATTCTTCCTACTTTATCAGAAATCAAAAAGTCTTCTGAAAAGCTTAACCTGGATGCGTAGGCAGCTAAAAATATTATGCTTCTGCTTTAAATAGATAATAGAAAACAGTGTGAAGGACACAAACATAGTATTTTGGAAAGGAAAGGATTTATTTCTTATGATGTCTTTAAAAATCTCCTGGTGATGGGTTTTTCAGCTCTGATCCTTAACACAATGGGTAAAACAGATGGCAGCGCTGCAAGGTCTGTCATAGTCTCTACTTCCCAAGTTATCACAGTATCCATTCCTCTGCACTACCACAACCTTTCCTGTATGTGCTTAAGTTAAATGGAAAGACTTAAAAAAAAAAAATCTACTTCCAGATGAACCCTACTAAGAAAAGCTAGACTGGGAAGAAAGGGGACAGATTGTTCAGTTTGGGGCTCCTTTGAAATGCATTTGAAAGAATTTGCATTGCTTGCAAACTGTTTCATTGTGCTTTAGATAGTCATTGTCATCCACTTCCAATTGAACCATTTCCTGACAAGAAAAGACTTTTTCTGTCCAAACTGTGCAGGTGAGACTGTCTTGAATTTAGAAAGAATTCTTTGAGGAAAACATCGACACAGCTTTCCCTCCTTCCCTTCCCCACCCCACGCCACCTGAATTTCTCAACCTGGTTTGTGGAACTTGACCATCTAATCTCAGTTGTTTGATAGTTAGAGCATACCAGCTTCTTCTTCCATGTCTGTGGGACATGCTTTACCTTTGCAGACTGCTCTGTCTGTCTTTGCTCTGAAGTCATTAAATAAAGATCACAAGGAGCAGGAGGAATTCCTTGTGTTCCCTCATTAGCGGTGTCCTCGGGTACGTGTGCCGCTCTGCTGAGCTCCGTGGATGCTCCATGCTGGGAGGCGCGACGTGGTGTCACCACTGTCGGCCACGGGGAGCGGCAGGATTTCCCTGCTCCCTTTCCGTGTGTGTCCTGTTCTCACTCCGTGCTGCAGAGGAGTTGCACCTCGCCCTTAAAACGAACAAAACCAGAACTTCTCACCTCAGCTCCTCTCCCTGTTCTCTTCCTCTTCAGGGCTTGTGGAGCTTTCTCTTAAGCATATCATCCCTTTTCTAACCTGTATTTTTAGTAAACTTTCTTTTTTAAAAAAGAAACACCTCAAATCAATATCTTCCCCCTTTCCCTCCCCTGACAGATCTCCAGATATAGAAGAGAATTGCATTTTGAGGAAAAGAAACAAACCTTCAGGTGCTTGATAGAAGTATCTTCTGCTTAGATCTGTTCTTGATGTGTGAAATACCCTCCCAAGATGAGGGGCAACATTTACCCTAGAGGTAGCAATTAATGATGAGAAACTTCAGGTGGAATTCAGCTTCATTCCCAAGGATTGTCTGCCTCTTCTAGGACTAATTCCTGGTGTTATTGGGCATTCTTCCTTAGCTCAGTCTGAGATGTTCAGCTTTCACGAGGGGATAGCGTTTTTATACACAGAGTTTTGTTCTGCATTGTTTTCACGGATGCATTTCTCTAAATCAACAGGTGGGCCCTGCACCCTGGTGCTTTGGAGGAAGGAGCCCAGGGAGATCTGGCCATGATGCAGGTCCAGAAATAGCCTCTTGGCGTTTGCCACCTGCTACCACGGCTATCACAGAGTCGTCTTCTCTACTTCAAGCAATGCTTCATGTTCAGACTTAAAACCTTCCTTAAAAGTCAAATATCAGAAACTCGTGAGTTCTGGGAGGAAAAAGGAAGCCCAGGTGGCTCTATCTTTTGCATCTCTAATTGCATCTCCTGCAAGCATATATTCTTATAATAGAGGCCATATGATAATTAGCATTAAAGGGCAAACTACAAGTGAGAGCCAATGGATTTGTGGTGAAGAGGGATATAAGTTTGCTTTATACTCATTAGGAAAGCCCCTTTTTGAAGCATTTATTGCAGAGCCGTAAAATAATCTATAAAAGGAAGCAATTTTGCCAGGCAAATGATGTCTTAAAAGCCGTTTCCCACTTTAGAGAGCATTGTTTGTCTTCCACTGTGATAAGAACATTCAAATGTTTCAGGAGTCTATCCTCTTTTATTCCCTCTTCCACCTGGGCATCATCAGAGACGCTGAGAGTGGGAGGGAAGCGTGGGCCGGCCTGTTCGTAGCAGGGGTGACTCCTTGCAGTACGTGGTTTTGGGGTGCTCAGAGAGAGGGTACTGACTGAGCCCTTGCTAACACCCCAGGAACGTTTTTACAGTCACAAATGCCAAAATGCCCTTGAGGGGGAGAAATCTTTCTCCATTGTGACCACTAATTATAATTGAAGCCCCTATTTCCTTTTTACCAAGCAGATGGAAAAAATCAAAATGTTAAGTAGCTTCATTTTCACCACAGGGCTCCTTCAAAGACTTTAAACTTCTGGATAGCAGCCAGACTCTAAGTTGGGTTTTTCTTACTGTAGTTGGTCCCTGTAGCTCCAGAGGGATCAGAGAGAAGATGGAGACTTGCACGCCGCTGCTGCTGGCATGCCCTGCTCTTCTTCCTTCCTTCTGTTCAGCGAGCAAACTTTACTTAAAGTAGGTTGATGTTTCCAGTGCACAGCAGGCTCCAAAACTAAGTTTGTTTGTTTAGTTTTGTTTTTTTAATGTTTCTAAACTGTTGGCACTCATTCATTCAAGGACCTATTCTAGGCTTTTATTTACCTACACCAGGGCTTCTTAATACAAGCCTTAAATACCTAGGCTCTGTTTTTAGCTTTTGTAAGGACTGTCTTAAAGATAATCAAGTACTCTATTTTTTTTTTTTTTTTTCTTCAATGGCAATTGTGACTTACTCTACTGCTGAATATGACTTTACACAAAGGAATTTACCTGGAGAGTCAACCAAGAAGACCAGGACGCAGTGGGACTTGCATAAGAAATCATGTATGTTTTTGAGTATGTGTTTGTTTAGCCTCTCCAGGATACTCGTGTAAACTCCTCAGATGGCCAAGCCTTGGGAATGGCGCTGAGTTGAGGCTCTGGGGTGACCAGAACGGATTGCAGCAGTAGAGGGGACGCAGCAGGAAGAGGCAGGTAATGCCTGTAAAGCAATATGCCTTTCCTTTAATGTCACCAATATTTGCTGTCCTGGATTTTAACTTTTGCAACCAAACGTGAATGCAACCTAATAACTTTTTGGAAGGGCAAGCATGTGCTTTGGGCATAGAGGTGGGCTCATCCCTCCTGAAAGGGAGGAAATACCTGGTGCAAAGTGCTTAGTGCTGTGTGTCAGAGGCGGGAAAATGGAAACTCTTAAGGAAAGGATGCCATTGCCCGGACGAACAAACAGATTAGATGATCTGGTGGATTATTTTAAATGTAGATGGAAAAAAAAAGCTTAAAATGATTATATTGCTCTGTCTGAGTTATTTGCCTGACCTTGAAGAGAAGTTTTCCTCTTTCTAGGTCACTGTAGTGAAAAATTACAGAGATTTTCTTCATCTGGGATAGGAAGAGACATGATGCTTCATATCTTAATATTGTTGCACTTATGGTATGTTTGACAGCTTAGATGTTTCTCAGGAGAAACCCTAGAAAGCAGCAGGTTGGTTTCAAAGACAGGAGGAGAGTTAAAAGTACCACTTTTTTATTTTAGAAAGCAATCCCTGTAACTTTTACAGCTAAGAATTGTGCAGAGCTGTGTTTTACCTTGGCCTCACACCCCAGCTTGAGTGTCCATAAAGCATTACAGCTCTGCCCTGACACATTTTGTAGGACATCTCAGCTTTAAGGAAAATAACCTTGTTGTTAAAATCGCTCTGCAGGTCCCATGGTCTGTCCTATTAGCGGTTTGAGGGACCGGGGAGGCGCTTGTGGGAGCCTGCAGGATGAGAAGCCTTCGTGGCTTACGTGCTGGTATTTGCACTCGCGCTGAGCAGTGGTGACTTTGCAGACCTGTAATGCCATCTAAGTGCTTATTTCTGCACTACCTGTCACACAGCTGCCCAGCTGAGGGCACCTAACTGATGTTACTCTATTTAAAGCATTACGCTGTCTGGTGTGTAGGCTAATCATAAGCAGAAATGGTGTAGTGGTAACTGCTGTGTCCTTGGGGAGAAGGGATGCCTGTATTGAATTAAAAAAAAGATCTTCAGTCTCTAAACAGGTACAACCTGGATCTGAACCATAATTCATGTGAATAATGATGAACTGCTGTTTCATGTGCTGTGTGACTGAATTTTGCTTGTCTGGATCAGAAATTCATCAATGCATTTGTGCATGATTTTTGCACTGATCTGCATCCCAAAGCTTGGGAGAGACTTGGGCTCATCTGAGACCCCATGGCTCCAGCAGGAAGGCAGCTGCGCACCGTGCAGAGCTGGATACTCTGCAGCCCCCTCCCCATCTCCCAGTCCTGGCGACTGTCCTGGGGCCCAGGCCGCAACCTGTGCAGAGCTCTGGCTCCCTTGCGTCTCCCCCCGGGGACGGAGCCCCTGTGTATGAGCAGGGGAGGCAGAAAGCTGCTGGGACAGGTAGCAAAAGGAAGCCCATGGTCTCTAAAGGACTTGGTCCTTCCTGCAGGGATAGAGTCCTTGCAGTGCAAAGGAGGAGCTGAGGTGCGAATTAGGGCAGTTTAGGCACAGTTTAAGAGCTTTATGGTTCTGTAGTTTGATGGGCATCTCCATAAGAAGCAGCAGCCCTAGAAGAAGTGGTGAGAGAAGTGATGCATCTTTTTTATGTCCTTTGTGCGCTCTGACACCCAGAGCAGAGCCCAGATAAATGTTTCTCTGGATTTGGTTCCCATAAGAGGCCCTTACTACAGCAGTATACCCTTAAGAGCTCCTCTTTCCTTTTTTTTTTTTTTTTTGAGGGTGTTTGTGTGTACTGGGATAATGCAGCACTCTAAATAGAATGCTTTCCGCTTGGTTTTAAAATAGTTTTCTGCTTTTAATGAAATCGTTTAAAAATAGCTTCTTGCTTTTAAAAGAGCAAAATGCAGCTGCTACTGGCATCTGATTAATGCTTGTTACTTCGCGATAGCAGTAATTAAATTCAGATAATTTTTCCACTGTAATATTTATGGAAAACAAGGGTGAGGAGCTGTAGTGCAGCGTTTGTACTAAGAGTGTAAGAATATAGGGCCCTGCATAGTCGGTGCCTGCCCTGGGGCCACGTGGGGAGTACAGCATCTCCTCTTGCATGGTACTGGGGCACTGTCGAGGAGCTCCTGCAACCAGGTTGCCAGATATTTAGCTAAAAACACCCTTTTGTGGCCCTGGCAAGGAACTGCTCTGTGAAAAACGTGTTTTCATGGTGTATGTCCCAAAAAGCATCGGCTGCTCCATGCAGCATCTGGGAGGCAGCGCTCTACAGCCAAGAGAGCGGCAGTGCTGATACCCTGGGGTAGTTTTACCAGGCTCACAGCACAAGCGTGTGATTTGCAAGCCCAGGAGGCTGGCGTTGCCCCTTACACTGTAGATGTGTGAGGCTCAAGGCGGGAGAGCGTGTGCACTTTGGGATCAACATCTGACCTGCAGAGATGGTTCGAGCAGCCTCTGTGGTAGCTCTTCTAGCTACCAGGTCGTCCTCCGTGCCTCACAGAGAAAGGTCCAGGGACTCAAACATAACTTCTGCTGTGGGACATTCTGCCTGTGTTTCTGCTGTGCAGTAGATCTGTGGATACCAGCTCACATAAGATGAGGATTAAAGTAAAACTACTAAAGTTTCCTTTAAAAGGGGGCATTTTATTAGGCTGTCCTCATCAAAATGAAAACATCTTTGCTAGAGAAAGAAAAGACCTAGACCAAATATTTTTGATAAGCCTGACAGTTTTAGAATAGAACATTCCAATTTTTAGTTTCAAAACTAGCTGCTTTTTTCAGTGCCCTACTTTTTTTTTTCCTTTTGTTACTAAGTTACTGTGTGTGGCTGTGAAAGAAGAGCTTGCTTCTCTTCCTGAAGTTTATTTAGAGTCTTTCATTGACTAATGCCTTTTGTCACAAGTGACAGTGAAGGACCAGTTTGGTAATAGAGATCAATGGAGACGAAGGTGACATTTTGGAGCAGCTTTTGGAAACTCATGCATTACTATTTATCTGACCGTGGCAACCTGAGAACATCATGACCCTGTAACTTCTCTTCCTGCTCTCCTCCAACACTCCTTATTTCCCTTCTCTGTGACTCTTCTCCAGTGCACTATGTAATGTTTTATCAGCATCTCACTGGTGACTTGCCCGCCCTGGGTTGCTGCCCCTTGGGTTTTGCAGGGACAGGGGAGGTCCAAGGGCATGGCAGGTGTCGCTTCCCTTTTTTCCATACCAGGAGAAGTGCAGTGTTGGCACTGAGCAAATTAACCAAGTGTGATTTCATGCTTCAGCTCTCTACAAAACTTAGGCGTGCTAAGGACACTTGTGAAAAGTGCTAAAGCAATAGACAGCGAAGAACTTGAGGCCTCTTCTCACTTGGAGAAGAGGCACAGCAGAAGCTAATTGTCAGCCCACATTACACTCTGGAGCAGTCATCTTTAAGCATATAGTGCAGTTCAATTCCCAGACCCATTTAGGATTTAATCCCCATCCTCTTTGCTTTGAAATCCAGGAAGGGCAACAGCTTTCAACTCTTTAATGATATGAGACCACCATATACTCAAATAAGTTTCAAAGCAGCTGTCAGATTAAAGCACTACCAGTGTTGACTGGATCTGAGTAAATATTTACTGCCTTGCCTCCTGTTATTGCTCTCTCTACACATAAGCTTTGCCATCTGTGACCAGAAGCACTGGCTTTTGTGGTCTGTTTGCTTGACATCCACCACACTTTATTCTAGAGTAAGAAGGCCAATGCAAATAATGCAATTATGAATAGCACACAATCTCAACCTGTGCACATAAATGAAATTAAAACATATTAATAACCCCCGCCCATTCTCTCCAGTTGTTCTGCACAGTGCCCTAGCAATACATGTAGTACCCACCAAGCAAATGGGAGATGGATTGCTTTCCCAGAATTTGTTTAGTTAAGGGGGAGAAACCCACACTCATTTAAGCTAGCTCTAGCAGTTTCGTAGAAATATTAATGGATCAAGCTCTTATGCCTTTAATAAAGTAAAATATGATGTATTTCAATGGAAAACAAATGCTCCGTTTCTTCTCTTTTGGCATTTGGTGCATTTGATAGCCACAGTATTGGTTTCCAGCGGAGCATGCTGAGCTAATTACATTTCTTCTAAACACTGTTGATTTCTTGATTGCTAATGTGGCATTTGAGAGTCAGTGATTCTTAAATGTCAGCTTAGGGATCCATCTTTACCAGCCTGAGTCTCCTAAATGCAGGTCTTGTTTTACCAATATTTCTAGTAAAGAATTACCCTCTCTGCTGCTTGTCTTGCAAGTAAGACAAATAACAATTTCCAAAGGCTGTGATTTTTTTCTGTACCACATATAATTGGTGGGAGCATGGAGACACTGAAACATTTTCATTAATGCTTCGTTATTAATCAGTGAAAGATGGATGCAGCACTTGAGGGAACCACTGAATGGTGAATTCCCTAAACAATTTACTGTAGCTTTCTTCAAAGCAAGCAGCCCTTTTCAAAGATTGACAGCTCCATCAGTGCAATGTTGCAACAGGATGACAACAGCGATGCTCCCCTTCTTATGTGCTCTTCAGGAATAGGAAAAAAATAAGTGAATGACTCTTAAGTGTTTAGTAAACAAATGCAAATGTTACTTTTTCTTGTTCTGCATTGCAAATTTTGCTAAGGCACCATGTATACAATTCCTGGTGTTTATGCACATAAATATCACCTCGGTGTTTCTCAGAAGCTTCTACTTGCTGCTCTTTTTACTTGTCCTTGTTGCAGCACTTCTTACTGGTTTACTTGTGTCAGTGTTGCAACCTGGTACTAATTAAGCCTGTGTATAGATGAAGCCATCTCTAAGTGTCCTGCAGGTCCCTCTTCTGGAGATACTCATAAGCTTTTCATTTTTCTTTGGCGTCTCTCTTTGTACCAAGATAGGTCATGGGAGAAGCCTCAAGTTGTCCTGAATTGTTCAATCAAGTCATGCTCAGTAATGAGATGTCAAGATCTGCATGTTTTTAATTCCTTTTACCTTTTGAGCTAGAAGTACTTGAGAGTGGAGAAACTGAGTAATGCAGTCAAATTGAAAATATAGTGCAGCGTGTTCCTGTCCATCATGGAAGAACATTGGCTGAAAATAAACTAGCTTATTTTTCTGCCTGCTTTTTTGTCTCATAGGATTTATTTTCTCTGCGATGCAAGTAAAATCAGAAATCCACGAGATTGTTTACTGCTTTCAGTTCAAATTGGAAGGGCAGAAGGTAAGAATTTGCATATTTATTTTCTGTTTAACTCATGAGCAAGTCACAAACCTGGGTCCTATCATGACTGACATAGCAAGTCATTAGATAATTACATTGAAACACCGCTTATTGAAGCATCTGTGTTAAAATGTGCATACTAAACAGAATTTTAATAGGCTATGAATCTAACTCCCTGAGCTCTAATTTGGTAGCTGAGAAACTTAAAGCACTTTCAGCATTATTTTTAAAACACTTTAAATAGGTCCAATTATAGGGCAAGAGTTTTTGAAGAAAGATGTTATTTTGTTTTGACCCCAAAACAACTACTTTACAGAGTGCTTATCGTGACACAGTACATAGGTAAATGACCAAGGAGCAATCCTTGCAAGTTCATTTTGGTTTCAGCCTTGTCCTGCAATTCTCTCTTAACCTTCCTGCCAGGTCACTAGCGCTTTCCTTCCACTTTAGTACCTCTGCTATATTCATTTCCATTCTGTTCCACTGGCTGAAAGGATGACCAAGCCTCTGTGTTGTTATATTTATACTTCATGAGATGTTCCCCGTCCATGTTTCTCATTCAGCCAAATGGTTGAAACTAGGAAAACTAGGCTCTATTTTTTTTAAATACTTCTCACAAGTTCTTTTTGTGTGTTAATGTGCTTTCCTTGGCTTTCAATTTATTTATTTTTTTCTTAATTTAGATTAAATAAGGGAAGTTTCACTTGGAACCGTAGAATTCAGGCATAGTATGAGACCTGAATATACAATCCTACAAGAGAAAATAGCCGTTATCCCAAAATTTGTCAGTAATACTTTTCTTGTGCTACTGCGCCCTAGGAGTTCTCCACATGACACAGAGATAGAGCTGCAGTTGATCATATTTTTATTAATGTTTATGCAATGGCATAAATATGTATTTTTATTACAAGCAAGTCAACACAGGCAACCTTCTCCTTTTTGCAAATCCATCAAAAGTCCTCGGGGGAGACAGATTCATAAGACTCCTAGTCTAAGGTGCTTATAGTAAGAGCTGCTTCTTAAATGCGGTTTGGGTGACTAATTTTTACTGATGTCTGTGGAATTGCCTGTATGAGGGAGAATATTAGAACAGTTTCATACTTTGGTAATTGATGTAGGTGTCTGTATGAAGTACCTTCATCTGTTAGCTTTCCCTGCTGTTTTTCTGTCTTCCTTCCTATTTTTTTTTCCTAAAGGATTGCATAAAGCTTTCCAAGGCTATAAATCTAGGAGTTTGTTGTCGCTTTATTTTGAAGAGAATGCATGGTGAAATGTTGCCACAGGAGTAAACCATCCCGTGAGAGTATTCTTCCAGCTAGGATCCAAACAGATCTTTCACCTGTATAAAAATCTCAAGCATCCCATAATATTCATTTATCTTTTGCCCATTAGATGTAAACAGAAACAGATGGAGAGTGTAATAGCCACATGAAAAATGAGTTAAAAAACATAAAACATTTACATGTGGCAAGAAGAGTCAAGGATCTTTGGAAGTTGCATCTTGTGTGGAAGTTACAGCACCATAATTCTTCCTGTGTGACAGTCATATTTGGTTATTTTGCCTTTCAGATTAACTGTTGAAAATCTTTTGATGTATGCCATTTGACAATTTTGTTCATGGTTCTTTGGCATTAGTTTCCTGACCACATAGTGTACATTGGTAAAACAGAGCTCTCAAACCTTGAAAAGAAATTTCTTTTTATCCTCTTTGGGAGAGCAAATGGGAACAGAAGATTTGTATTTGTTCAAGAAACATAGAAATAAACTATTTGGTCTATTAAATAAAATTTTCAAAAGTGGAATTATATTTAAAACCTGTAGGTATTAGTTTTTAATGGACTAGCCATCTATTCCTAAATAACCCCTTTGACATAAAGAAGTTTTTTTTCTGATTCCTCTCTTGTTGTGTTAAAATGCAACTATGAGACTGATACAAATGTGCAAATTAAAATAGACTTTTGCTCTCCATGTAAGAGAAACCCATCAGAAATATTAAACCGTATCAGGCCTACTTTAGCTATGACACAATCAATACAGTTAGAGCCACGAGGAATCAAGCACTGTCTTCCCATTAGTATGGTTTTTTTTAAAAGGGTGTTGGTTTTCTGTAGCTACATTATTCTCCATGGCCAGGTAGGCAAAGAGAGAGAAAGGCAGGCGAGATCCTTGCTTCAGGAGCCTTCAGTTCAGGGTGCTAGGTTTTACAGTGATTTGTCTGTAAGAGTATAACATGGGCAGAACTGGTGTCAGGCTTCTCTGGAAGCAGAATCTGTCAGCAGTGTCCAGTGCTGCTGGGGTGCTGCTCCATTCAGCAAAGTCTTAGGCTATTTATTACTGCCTGTGCTTTGCTGTCAATAATGTTGTCCTGTGGTAATTCTCAAGGGACAAATCCAGCCATGCCGAAGTCATGTCCTTTGGTGAAATTTTCATTAACCTTAGGACTGTGGGGAAGGGTGTGGGAAAGGCCCCAGTGACCATTTCCCTCTCTTGCTGTTGTCTGCCAGCACATGTTTTCCTCTGCATGCTCACATAGTTGAAAAACAAGCAGGACTTAGATCTAAAGCACCTTTATTAGTGTTGAGTCATGTAAGCTGTTAACCTAACTTACTTAATTTGGCCTTTGCGGTTTTCTAAGAGCAATGGATTTGTTTTAATTTGTTTCATTTAACTCTGTACACAGCTGTCTCTAATTTTACCATCAATTTCTATATTTTTATGGCAAGTTAGATAGTACTGAGTTATAGAGTTCTTATTCTTTATGATAATACCTTGTAAATAAAAAACAGGTAATGCCATTAGCTTCAGCTGGCTGAAAATAACCTTATTAATTTGCAGTCAAATTACTGCAATAAGAATGTACAAAGTCACCACAATTGACCATTTCACTGCAGACAGGTAAGTCACTTTATTGTTTTCATTGCCATGACAACATGTCGCCACAGAGCTGTCACCAGCCTGTGGAGGATCATGGTGTTATGTTCCGCTCTGAGGTCCACCTCAAGGATACCGGAGACGTTTCACACCAACAACCACCTGCACAAATACTCACATTCGTCAGCACAGAGCGTCCTGACTTGGCTTGGGCCCCAGGAAAGGCTTCTCCAAAGACCTTCAGGGGCCACTGAAATGTGAAATGATGTTTTTCTACTCTCTGATTTGCATCAGTAGAAAAATATCTGTGCTTTGCACCGTTACTGCTCTGAAAAATAGGCATTTAAAATAGATCAAAGTATACTTGCTCTTCTGAAGAGTCCAGTAAAGCTGTAGCATTAGGAAGTTGAGTCACTATGAAGAATTTCCATGTCTATTAATAGCTTTGCATTTTTATTCAAGCGGAGTAACTCTTAGAACATTTGAAACATTAATAAACTGGGAGAAAAACAAAACCCAATAAACTGTGACTGTTTGGCGTCTTTTGCTTTTAGGGATTTGCTGGAGACCTGCCTTCTCCTCTGATTGTGTTGCTGCTGGTCAGTTTTGGATTGTGGGAGCTACACAGTGTGGTAGGTGGCTCTTGGCAGCAGTGTTTGAGTGAAATGGTCCCCTGCAAACTCAGTGTTCCTTTAAGGCTGCTTTGGGGCTTAGCATAGTTGGGATGAACCACAGTTCCTGATGGAGCAACTGTCACTCCAAGCCCCAAATCCCTGACTAAATAGCTCAGTGCATCAAGTGACCTTTATTTCTGGATAACAGGTGTGAAACAGTCTGAAGGGAGACACAGATATGGCTGAAAAGTGTTTCCCAGCTCATTTCTCTTTTTAGTAGAAGCCCAGTCCAGGATAGTTTACAATTTATGTTGTCATGAAAAGCTCTCCAATCTCCATGTGGAGCTCACAGTCGGTTTCTCGTGTCCTGCCCTGATCTCACTGTGAATTCTGCTGCTCTTTTCTTCCTATCCCAATGCAAGCTACAGCAGCAGTTGATGTGGTGAAAGGCTGGCATTTCATGAGCACCTGGGCTGAACTCATTGCTGTTTTATGTGCTGTTTTTGCATGTGCTTTTGCTAGAGTTGAGAACCATCACGTGCTATCAGGCTCCCCATTGCTTGAAGGTCCTAGCAAACCTCTAGACGTATGTCCTTAATCTAAAGAGACAAGGTTGAGAAGGAGCTAGAAATATAAGGGTGAAGGAAAGTAAATCTGTTGTTTAAGGTATTATCTGGCACTTAGTTTTACCTGAGGTGATATATGAAGTCTAGGGCAGAGAAATGAGATGAACCTTAACCTTCCATTCAAGTGTATTTAACCATAAAACTGCCATTTGTCATGGCATGCATGATAAATGTGCAAACAGAACTTGTTCTCCACATTGCACCTGGTGGAGGATTTTACAGGTATCATGCTGTGCAGGGATCAGCTGATTTGATTTAGGTACTGACATAAGCAGCGTCCCAGGCCCCTAGAGGAGGCCGTCTTGGAGGCCATAGCACCCCTTCGAGGCACTCATTGAACACAGATTTGTGCTCAGAAGGCTCCAGGGTGGAAGGATGACAGGCCCAGTTAGAAAAAGATTTTTAAACCACTTTCTCAAAGCTGTTCCTGGAAAGTCTTTTCCTGCAGTATTCAAAGCCTCTGCTGAGTGGTGTCATTCAAAAAAAATCCCAACCTTTTAAGAGTCAGGCCTCGAGTTAGCAGCTCTGCAGGAGTCTGCTTTACCCTGTCGACAAAGAGTTAGATGTCCCCCGAAAATACCGTGGTGATCACTTCCCTACTACTCGGCGGTTTGTGGATGTGTGCATCACTAGAAGTAAGAATGGAAATATACTTTCTTCACAAGAGCAGAGATAGAAATCAGGAGCCCTATGTAAAAAAACAAAACAAAACCTTAAAAAAAAAAACAAAAACAAAAACAAAAAACCCTCACACTTAAAGGCGCTGTCATCCTTCTATACATTGCGGCTTCAGTTTGCACCTTAGCTGAGATTGATATCGTGGGCATTTTGGCTTGGCTTTGATCGATCCATTTAACTTTAGTTGTGTATTTCTTGTACACAAGCATTCTCTTTCAGATGCTATAGTCTAACACCTTTATCATTTAACATTATGTGCTATTCAAAGCTTTAAATGTTTAGTGAATTGTTTGCATATTTAGTAGTTACAGTAGAATGATAGTTGCCCTCTAATGCACTTTTGAGTTAAAATTGAAGTTTTAATCCATGCTATACAAGACATCGTTCTCCATGTAGCCGTTTCCTTATGTGGTGACACACCATGTCTGATGCATTAGAACAAGCTGGGTGTAAGTTCCCAGCCGGTGCTCTCGGCAGCCTGAATGTTACTTAGACTTTTGTCATGCTCTGTGACTGAACACACTGTCACGGCAGCGGGGTAGTCCCACAGACTTGTTCTACTTTCCTTTGCTCTGTCTTTCCACCTCTCTCTCTTTCTTGGCCCCATGTTTGAGGATTAAGCATATGATTGATAAATAGATGACATTTTCATACACTTATGTCTACATGTGTATAATACTGATATATGCTGTTTCTAAGCCAGGTTGATACATGAGTTCTGTGTCCTTGGATTGATACTGGATTTCATCCAGCCTGTGGAGCTGGTTGCCTGTTGCTCTGCACAGTGGTGTTGGCCCTTGATTGCCAGCTTCCTGTAGCTGTCACCCTATAGCAAATAGATTCCCTGTGCAATGCAGGCAGTGCTCTATCCCTTCTATTGCTCACTGAGTACAAGTCTTGTTGCTCTCAATTTCATTTGCTTGGTATGAAGCTGAGAGGGCTCTGAAACTTGGGACACCTGTCCCCTAGATACTCAGAACAGATGTCTTAAGAACAGGGAAAAACAAACAGTTATGTGTAATTAGGAGAGAAACTAATATTCAGGTTAGCAATGGAACTAGTGTTTTCTGATATTGAAGAATAAAGCTCTTATTCTCAAATAAATCCAAGCTGTAAGCCTTCCTGCAGCAAACCCCTCACCTATGTCCTTCTGTTTCTAAAAGAATATTTGTTTCTAGCAGTATTAGTTTTAACAGCTACAGCTGGCCTAGGGGAAAGTTTAAAAAATGGACAATTTATAAGGTATCAGTGCATGTGCCTTTTCCTGGCACTGTAATCCGACAGTTGCTAAATATGACACAGAATAAAATTGTTGATCTCTCTCCTATGTCTTCTACAGATTAAAGAAAATATAACCTACCCAATCATCGTTATGCACTCAAAAACATTGATGGGAAAACCTATGAGTATCAAATCTATAACTCTCAAAGAAATTTGCAGAAAAAATGAATGACCTACAATGAAAATTGATAATACTTTACAAAATTGATATCTGGGAGCCATGCAGCTCAACTAGCAGTAAAAATGACCCATTCTTTTCAACATTAAATTAGTTCTCGGTGAAGTATAGAAAAGAGATTTTGGGGCTGTTTTACCACCTGCTCCTCATCTCTAGGATCTGTGTATTCAGTTTTGATTTATGAAGGAAATGGGTGAGGGATTCAGAGGAATTTTAAATCACATATATCAAGACCATAATGGTTTGATCTTTTCCTCCTGGTGCAGACTTTTTTTAAATCCTATTTTTGTACAATAGGAAAACTTTAACCGCTTGAAAAAACAGAGATTTTTCAGATACTTCTCCCCCAGTGTTTCATTACTGTTTCCCTGCCAAGAGATGCTTTTGCTAAAAGAGTAAAATGAGCTATACACTATGCAGTGAGGTTAGCCAACAGGTAATTGTCACGATTCCTTTATCCTTACTTATGTCATAACTTCTATGTGTGTGTCTGTATGCATGTGCATATGGGTGAACATAACCCCCATAGTAAATTCGACTCTCACCTGTTACTAGGCAGGCTGTGCAGCACTGTTTATTTTGGGGGGATTTTTAACCGTTGCTGTCTAATATGGGAAACAAGATATCCCACTTGTATGCTGGACATGTTATAAGTTATTTGAAAGATAGAAATATTTTTATTTTGCAGCCTAGCTTCAGTTACTCTGCAGTGAATCTATTAATTGACCCAGAAGGTAAAGCACCAAAAATGTGTGTGAAGAAAACTGGAATAAGAAGAAAATGTATGGGCTAGTTCACAGCACCTACCAAGAGACAAAAGGTGAGGCTGTGGAGTCGGCACGCTGCAAGTGTGACCTCACCGCGCTTCCCATCCAAGACTGCTGTATTTTTGTATCTTCTGACTTCCCTAGACAACAAAACGTGGAGGGATGGGCACCGTGAGCATATTTTTCTCTTCTAGATGGGAAATTACACATTAAATTTTTAAAGAGTCTTTACTCTTCCTAGGTTCATTTATCTAGGATTGCTGGTTGAGAGAACTTTAGATGAGAAAATGTAATACAAGTCAATAGAAAACCTTCTTTCTACAGATGTAATTAAATTAAGTTAAAGTCAAATTATACAACTGATACTTTTAGACAATCTGAGAAACTTTAATTAATATCAGTAATCAAATGTTTACCACTGTTCTTTGGAGGTAAAATTAATTGCAGCTGCTCTGCAGAAATTTTTGAGGAAAAAGCTGTTTTATTGAAAATCTGTATATTTTCTTTCCTATATAACTCTTTCTGCCTTTCCTGCTTACTGGTAAAAATGAGTTGCTCACTAGTTTGACTAGTGCCCCCTTACTAGTTTTCATTGGTACCTTTTCAGTATGTGAGGGCTAAATTTTACTCACGAGGACTTGTGAATACACATTTGTAGTGAATCTGAAGATAAAAGTCTTTTTATAAACTTATGGTCAGTGGTATCACTGACCATATATGTGGGTGCATTTATTTTGCAATGTATACAAAAACTGCAGTGTGCTGTTATCACTGCATTGTCCATAAAACCTGCCACTTCCAGTTAATATTTCTTAAAAGTAAAACCTGCCTGACCTTCTAGTTGCTGTTTAATAATGAATGTAAGTTGCTTTATTTTTCAAGCCTGGGAGGAACCGAGCAGTTAACTTATTCAATCAGAGAAATGAGTTATTGCTTTGAGAAGGGAGCTAGCATAGAGAAGTTTCAGGATTAATAAAATGTACTAACCTATCTTAGGGAGCACCACTTCTGAATATGATCTGTGACAAAAGGTGGGCCTGTATAGTAAAACATGGTTTTGGATTTTCAGAATTGTGGCAGGGGGTTCTTTGGCTTGTTAGGTGCAGCCAGGTTTAGTCTGCTCATGGTTTTGGTTCCCAGATCCGCAAGATGTGCCCTTGTGAAGCGCCTTTCAGTGCCCTGTGTTTTGTGCTTGGCATGTTATATCACACCCCCAAACCTTCTTTAGCTTTATCTGCTTTACTGGGTGTGGTCTACCAGGGGTACTGGTATTTTCCTTTGCACTATTTTCTTGCATGCTATTTGGCTATATGAAAAAAGGACAGTATATGAATCTGATGCCCTCTGATTGACTTAGAGCTTCTCATTCATATAAAGCAGCCCAATTCAACCCATTGAAGCTTACTCAGAGGTTAGCTAAATATGACCTAAATTCTGAGACTCGAATCAAAACTAATTTCATTTTTTATTGATCTGTATTGAGTAGAGCTATCTTGGAAAACTAGCTCTTTATTCAGGATATAAAACCTCATCCTTCATAGGTTTTTCATCTTTGCCTCTGCCTGTTGATCACCATTTCTCATTTATTTTCATCAGCTCTATGGTATTATATCCAAGAAGGTGCACAGCAGAGGAGCCCCTCTGATGTGCAACGAGAAAATGACCATCACCACTGCAGACCTGAAAGTACACGCATTTCCCGAATGGTTTGTCCATTCTAAGCACTTCTCACTTTTAATGTATTATTTTTGCAGATATTCTTTTTAATCTTTACTCTAGCCTTTAGAAACACAGTGTTTCCGCTATGTGTAAAGTGAATTTCACTTTTTTTCCCAGTTATATAATGTGCAAAATCTGTACCATTTGCCCTTGTCAGTACAGAGCTTGTGTGTCTGTGGTGGCGTTTTTAATACAATGTTTTTAATGAATGTTAATGTAGTGCATTAATGAAATATTTACCAAAATGAAAGGAGTGGTACCACAGAATGGATAGTCAGCCTTCTAGGATCAGGTTGATTGACTGCACAGCACTGTTCCTGTTAACCTTCTGGTGAGTTTTAAGTGGTAATGAGAACTGGAGTTTTTAATTAAGATAAAACAACGGGTAAACACTGACCACTAAAAGGAAATTCAATGGAGAGAAAAAAATCACCACTGAAGGTCTCCGAATGGGCAGGTCGTCTTTACTACTGGAAATATCATTTAGTTCTCAATATATTGCCATCCACCTATATTCTTTTTCTCAAATGAAAGAAAATTGCATCCATTAAAATATGAAGACAGGACAATGCAGGAGACTATAGAAGTGTAAATGGAAAGGACAGAAAATACTGAGTATTTTGCATAGTGTGGGCTACCATTCCCATATACTTTTTCTCCAGTAAAAAGGAAAAGATGAAATCATTTGAGTGTGATATTCACTGATCCCTGCTGATGTTTTCATTCAGGTCTAAACTCAGATTCACACTATATACCTATGCAAAGAAATAAATGATATCCCATTGCATCTTTGGGCAGACAACCTATGTTAGTATGTTCAGGGCTGTATAAATGTGCTTTCAGCATAGAGGGCTGGCAAAAGGAAAAGGAATGCTATTTAACTATCCACTCAGTAGGCAACTCTACCTTCACTTGCTCCTACAATATGTAGGAAACTACCAGGCCTCTGTAGGAAATCAGAATTCAGTTTTTTCAGATGGTTTAGACTGAGAAGTCAAACATTCAATGCATGTAATGTTTCACTTCTGATTGTGTAGCCAAATGAGATGTTTCTGCTGCCATAATATACTGGCTTAGACAAAACCTTTTATGATGAGATGTGCTGAAATGGGAATGAATTACTGTTTGTGTCCACCAAGGTGACAGCTGCTGAAACCGCTGCCATGCTGCAGAGGTGCTAGTCATCATCTGGGGGAACTCGTGTCTCGAGCAAGGTGCAAGGCTCACCTTGGATTAGCATCTGCCTCTTGGAGGGCAGAGAGGGAAAAGTTTCTTTCCTTGAATTCATGAAAGGCCCAAGAAATAGTAAGAGTTAACCGTCTGGTCCACTGTCCTTGAAATCACTGTGACTTCCTCTGCGGAAGCCCATAAGCTTGAGCAAAACTCTCTTGTGCTGCAGCCTGGGCTACTGGCGTGACAGGACAGAGGACTGTGGAGCTAGCTGATGTTAGTTAATGCTAACTGTGGAGCTTCACGGCCTGCTCTCTGCCTCTCCTGGAGCTGCCCTCTGTTTGTTGCTCTAAGCCAGAGACGGGTTTAAAAAGAGCTTAAAAGCCCCAGCCCCTGTTTATCGCTTTGGTGATGCCAACATATTAGTCTTATCACCCAGATACAGTTTACTCAAAGCTAAGAAAAATCCTGGATTATTGAGGTTCTATTTTGTCTTCGGATGATTTAACATAGAAAGAAAAGGAAAAGCTCTGAATATATATTTCTAGGAGTAACAACAACAACAAAATTCTTGCTGCTTCTCACTGCCTCTCAGTCATCGAGAGAGAGGGAGGAATCATGGAAATGACACATGAGCTGCTGAGCTGCTGCAAAGGCTAAAAATAAGGCAGCTTTTATTTTATATTTGGAAAGGGAGATTAGTTTGTTCTCTGGCTATTTTTCTTTCATTTTTCTTATCTTTAAACTAGTTGGCATTTAAAGTAGACATTTGCCAAGTTGGAAAAAATCCAAACGAACCTATTCCGCATTATTGCCAGGGAGGTAGATAATGGGAAAACAGAAAGAAAACAGGAGAAAGTGAGGAAAGTGGGGGCACTTACTGTAAAATGCATTTGTGTGGGTTGGGTTTAGCACTTTGAGACAAGGAGGTAGGTAGTCAAATCTCTGTACACTACGCCCAGAAACAAAACAAAACGCTAAAAAAACTGTTTTTCTCTGAAAAGGAGCTTCCTATGGGTATTTTCTAGCTCCACCCTGGAAGGAAGCAGCAGCTCAACAGGATAAGGATGCTGCTTGCGTGAGGCTAAAAGCAGAGATGCTAATTGTGGACAAAGTATGACCTTCCAGTTCAGCAAAAGTAAAGGCCCTGAGGTTAATAACAACAAGGATGGCTGAATGCTAAGGTTTTTTCTTTCTTTTTTTTTCTAGGCTGTTTCGATAATTAATTCTGCTCATTAAAAAGAGTTTTGATACCGGTCTCTGAGATGAACTGAGGAAATGGAAGAAGCCACAGAGTTCACGCTTTGGAGCTTGCCAGGGTTAGCTGCACCAGAGCAAATCCTGGGAAGAGAAAGTAATTAAAACACAGGTGAGCAGTTAGATCACCTATGAAAGTACCCAGTGCTGGGCTGCATGTTGGTAGTGCCCTGCGCCCCTGGAGCCTCCGCGGAAGGCAGTGGTGCAGATGAGCTCTGGGGGCAGTGCTGTGGGTGCACAAACGGCCTCCGCTCCAGCACGGGCACTGCAGAGCCGTGTGCGTCTCCCGCACGGATGGTCTGTGAGTGCTGCCCACGTCAGCCGGCAGCAGGCCACAGACCACAGCAACGACCAAGAGGTGTTTGACCACCACGATCGCAAGTGCTTCTGTGCATTCCTTGGGACTCCAATGCGCGTATCCTACTGGGCAGACAGGGCATGACAGTGGCTGTGACACCTGCAGAAGCTGTATACAGGCACCTAGGAGCTGCTCCTGTATTTCACAAAATGCACCTCGAGGGACATTGAGCAGAGTCTTTTGGACACCTGGTGCCAGGTACAATTAATAAAAATGAATGCAGCACTTTCTGAATCCTGTTAAGTTTAGTGAGCAGCTCTTCTCAAGATTAAAGTGGCCAAAATTACTGTTACACTAAACAATAACAGAAGAGCCACCAGCATCTGGGTACTTTGATAAGCCATTGAATTTTCTAACACCATTCCCCCCCACCTCCCCAATATAGTTGCCAATCCTGTTTTGAAAATGACTGGATTGTCCAGAGGATCTAGATAAAAACCATGAACTCCCAGCTTGTGGGCCTAGTAATTCCTTTCTAAAATCCACTCAGTAGCTTCACATAGAGGATTATCAGATATTTCCAAGGGAGATTTATCTTCACATTCTCAAAAAAATCATTGACTTTTAGTGAAAATATGGTCACAACACAGATCTGAGCTCATTTTGACAGTTTACTTGACATGTTGCATATCTTCTGAAATAAAATAAATGGCCGTTTTGTCTCCCTGAGGCTTGGCAAGCCCTTGATTTTTCTATGCACCTCTAATCCTTCCATCTTTAAGCGCTGTCTGATATTGTGGGAGGGAAAGAAAGGAAGAAGAAATGGGTGGGAAGAATAATCATCTCTATGGAAAGCAGCTTACTATTTCTGGAGCCAAGCAAAATCATCTTGGATGAGCATCAAACATACACCACAGCCAAAATGTTTTATTTTTAACTTTTTCCCCTCTAAAATGGAACATTTGACAAAGCTGTCCCTTAAAATCTCCTCTCCCCTTTCTCACTTCACCAGGTTTTGAATTTGCCATGCTTCCCAGCCCTGTGTGGCGTGTGGGTGTCAGCAACATGCAGGTGATGTCGTTTTTCATTCCCTCATGCTGGGTTTCATTGACACCATCATTCCACAACCCTACTCCCACCCTTCTTCCTTGTCAACCATGATCTTCCATGCACTTTGGGTGAACACACTTCAAAAACGTCTTGCCTTCGCTATTTAAACTCTGCTTTATGAGCTAGAAGCTTCATGACTTGCTCTCTTTCTCATGTCCTTGTTTATATGGAGATGAAAAATTTGTCCAATATGTTTTTACTTAATCCCATTCAATGATAATATCTTTGCCACATAAAATGAAGGGATGACACAGTATGATGTGTGGTGGAGAGTGGACTGACCGACACTATCCTCTAATGGAATTGGGAAGCTTCTTCATTTTTATTTAATTATTTTTTAATAAAACACATTCCTTATAAATCATCAGTCTTGCATATTGTCTGGTGATAGAATATCAACTTTTTATATAGTTATATTAAATCATGGAAATAAGCCCTTAAGTAAGACATTTTTTCATAACTTTAATCCTCTGTAAAATTTCCAGGATAAATACTAAAAGTTTTTTCCCTCCCAGTGGGATATATTATTACTAGAGGAGCTGTAAGTCTGCAGAAGAGGTGGTTGTTGGACATACAGAAGACAAAAAGGAAAAACTTATTCATACTGACAGGGAGAAGCTCTCTAAAAGCCCTGCTCGCTGCCTCTTCAAAGGATATTCTCACTCCCAGTACCATAAGGCTCTTCAGAAAGTGCAGTGTGGGATGAAGAAAGCCCTTGAGACAGTGGTGGTGCATGGAGGGCACCATGTACAGGAGCCGTCGGGACTGTGCTGCCAACCAGATGTCAACCTGCGAGTCGAAGCTCTTCCTCGGCTTTGTTTCCCTCGATATGAATGGGAACTTGTGCTCTGTTCACCTGTCACTCCTTGTCACCAGCCACAGTGGAGTCGTAAGTGGCGGTACATTGAGTCAGAGTTCACCAGTACTCTGGCCTGTCTCTATCCAGCTGCCTGTAGCAGCTACAACAGCTCCCTGTTCTGGGGCAGCTGTGGCTCATGGATTCCAGATCACTCGAGCAGCGTAGGACCCACACCACCGGTCTAGGCAATAAGCATCTAAATAGCTTTTGAAAGGCGGTCTTTAATGCCTGCAAAATTTTTACTGAAGCTGCACATTAGCCTTTAGTTTAGCTAGTATCTTTCTCATTATGGTTACATTAGAGGTAGTTGCCTGTGATTATTTACAAACCAAATAATAAGTTATGCTCAAAATGTGAATGAGAGCATATTAGGTAATTGAAAAGTTGAAAGGCTGCATTAAAACACATCTGGTCATAATTAAGATTAACTGTACAATTTCATTTCGCCAAACATAATTATTTGCAATGAAATGAATCATTTCAACTGATTGACATATATACTATACAGCCATCATAAGCAAGGGAGAAGGTTTAGGTGGCTGCTGAAAGAAGTAGAGAAGAACATGCTGCTGGGAATGACCTACAGTAAGAACAGCGGGAAAAAAGAGGGCAAAGGACCCTTATTACTGCCAGTTAATTTCACACAGAGCTCAAGATCCTCTTTTTTTTAAAGGTACTTTGCCACCCCAAGGCAATGCCTTCTGTTATTTTCTACACTGTCTCGTCTGTCAAGTTAAACGCAGGTACAGCGACGTGGTTGCGGTGACTGTGGTTTTGTCCTTCACTGTAGTTAGCTAATTCTATGAATGGAAACAGTTAACAAAGAGAGGAAAGAACTGGATGTTCTTGGTGAGTGCATGGCAGTGGACAAAGTGACTGGAGGCATGTGCAGCAGTTGGTGATGTGCCAGTGGAAAGCCAGTGGTGAAGGTACTCAGTATTTGTCTAGAAGTGGTACCTGCACATACTGCTGCACAAGCTTCTGTAACAACACAGAGCCAAAACAAATCTTTTTCAAAAATGGAATTTCTATTTGAATTGTCATCTGTATAATCTTTGTAACCACTGCTGCTTTTGCTGTTGTCTCTCTCCATCCAGAAAGGTGCCATTACTTCCGCAAGCATTGCAATTGCACGTTCATGTGTTTGAAGGTGCGGGGCACCAACATTTAGAAGCCTGTTACAGTTAGAGGAAACTCTTAACTGTACATTGCTTTCCACTAGATGTTTTCTTTCCAGGAGAGCGTGCTGTCCTCCCACTGCCACACTTCACTGGGGATTATGCAAGAATTCCAACCTTACAGAAGAGTCAATATTTTTTTCTTCGATAGAAACCCAGATTGACATCTAGTTGGCAGCACAGTCCTGAGGGCCCGTTTGTGGTGCCCTCCATGTATCATGGCTGTCCTGAGGGCCTTCTTTATCTTGCCTTGCATTTTCAGAAGAGCCTCATGGCTACTGTGATGGCATCCATCACAGTGCCAAGCTAACTCAACGAGAACATCTGAGATTATCCCATTACTACCTCTTCTTAGCTTTCTGATTTTGAAAAAAAGAATCAGGAAACTTAACTCAGTTGAGCAGGTTCCATTTTAATGATAAGAAAAGGTTTTACTGGTGTACAACTTGGCTTATAACATGTTTTTTTTTTCTTAAATATTATTTAGGCTCTTAACAGTTTTGTTTACAACACACCTTAACATAAGGTGCCATATGGCAAGACATGGGTGGGTGCTAGCAAGAGACCCCACCGTGGGAGAGCCATGGTCTCTAGAAACTCCTTTCCTGGTCACCTGGCAGTGCTCTGATTTGAGGCTTCTGCCTGGGGACACCTGAGGTTTGCTGTAGACTTTCCCTGGTATCTGCCCAGGTGTATGGGTGGCCATCTGGCACATGAATAAATGAATGAACACTAAGACTATTCCAAGCTGCCTCTTTCAAGAGGATCTGTTGCAGGAGGTGGTTAGTGATACTGTTCATTCTGAGAACTCAGAGGCTTTAGCTTTGCTCCTGGCCTCAGCCCGTGACTGGGGGGTGTTTGTGCAGGTCTAAGTGTGTCCTTGGGGCCTTGCCCACCCACAAGGCACACCACCAGTGTGCAGGTGCGAGAGGGGCTCCCTTGCAAAGCAAAGGAAAAGCGAGCACAGGCACTCGGCTCCCAGCTATGTCTGCCATCCAGGAGCAGCAGGAGTGCTGCAACCGGCGCAGGCCTCCTCCACTTCCTTTCATTTCCCCAAGCCTTATGCCTGCCTTCCCAGCAGTGTCCTGCTCTTCAGCTAAGGACGGGCTGAACACCCTCTGTTTTTTCTGTTCTTCAGAGCCTTGCGGGAGCATCACACGGGTACCACATCTGGGATTGTCCTGCAGGACGCTAGCAACAGAGAAGACCTTTCTGGCCTCTGCTATTGCCATGGCTCAAAAACAATCGTGTGGATGCATCTGACAGCTCTACCAGGTATGCTTCCCTCTGCCCCCTAACGCTGTATTTCTTCATTTTCAGGGAAGTTAGGTTCTAATAGGGAGATAGATTGATATCCATACGTTAACCATTGGAACAGATACTTTCTGCCCAATAACTGCTTTTGAGAGGAAGCTATTGCTCATCTCAAACAACCAAGGCTCAATAAATCTTAATCCTGCTAAAAAAAATATATCTGTAAAGAGCCAGGAGATACTATAGTTGTTTCACTGAAACCAAATATACAGACAGTGCTTTTCTTCTTTACTCTAGACCCTCACAGGCCTTTGGATACGTTTTAAAGTAAGATTGCTTAAATGTGGGATTAAATTCTTATTTTTAGTAGTAAAATTTTGATTTAAAACCTTCCTACTTTGTTTTTTTTTTCAAAGGAATTACAGACTTTCTTGCATGAACTCTGATTTCAACCTGTCACAGCCCCTATCTCGTGATATTCTTATCAGGTCTAACAGCACACAAACTTGCAGCAGAGCGGTTCTGTGAGGCTAGACCAAAGGTCCACACGGTCCAAGGTGGCTACATGTGGCAAAGTATGGAGTAGGTTTAATGCTACCCCCACTGCTGACCATTTTCAGGACAGGGAACTACCAGGACCGGTTACAGGTAGCTAAGTATCTACAAGTATCTCAGGTGCTGTGCACCTCGCCAACAAATGGGCTGCTGCACAAAGAAACAACAAGCCTACCTCCACATTTCACCTTAATCCTGATGGCCCAAGCTCCAACACTATTCAGATATCATCTGCTCAAGCCCCTTGAAGATCCAAGCCTATTTCAGGTATATGAGGAT
Source organism: Eudromia elegans (assembly GCA_003342815.1). Lineage (NCBI taxonomy): Eukaryota > Metazoa > Chordata > Aves > Tinamiformes > Tinamidae > Eudromia > Eudromia elegans. The sequence continues at coordinate 4,181,237 of PTEX01000052.1, read as the reverse complement.
CTGAAATCTCACTGAAACCACTGCCTCAAGTAGCATACTCTATATATGTTTATATATAGGTATTTAAAATAGAAACTTAAATAGTATTTTATACCTTTAATAGAAATTGCAATAAATGCTATCAATTTGTCTTTATAGAGATCTTAAAAAATATATAATAATTACAAAATTATATTTAATGTACCTGATGATTTTCTTGTTATTCATCTGCTTTATTTTTTTTCCTTTCTTTTTTCCCAAGTCCTTGTTACTTGTGACTCTGTGGGGAAAAAAAAAAGAAATGTTGCCTAATATTACAGCTGTGTCTGAATATATACATTCGGTTTAAGCTTTACAGCTGCTGTCTCCTACCATAATTAAATTGTGCTTTGTTTTTTTTACTCTCATTAAAGAATAACTTTCTGAGCACAAGTAGGCCATTAATTACTTTGTCTAACTGCATCTTGTCGTGTCTGATTTATCTCATCCATAGTAAACAGATACCATCTTTTTCAAGTTCTCTCTATAGAAGGTTCTCTGTGACACTAATCATTTTGTCTCTGTTCTCCAGAGACCTGTTTCTGCCATTCGCATTTCGGAGACGTGGCCAGCAGAACACACTATTCAAGAGGAAGGAGTGCTGATTTATAAGGTGACATTATGCTGCTTTCATTATTAATCTGTGCTTCACACCTAGCTGTGTTAACATTCTGGTTGCCATTTGACTGCTCACTGGTACATCGAGCAAAGGTGTTTATAATGACTGCAGGTCCTTCTCCTAAATAACAACAGTTAATTTAGACCCTAAGCATGTATGACAGCTGTTTAAAGCCCTCGCAACTGCCACGGCTTAGCACAAAGCATTGAACACACTGCCCAATATACTGGGGTTGGCTTCTGCTTTTTTTAATAGTCACTTCAGTCTATTATTTGAAGTAGTGACTAATTTGTAATATGTTTTTTAACCTGTGGAGCCTCCATTCCCAGTGCACTCCTAGTCGTGGGGCGGGCAGGTCATGACTTCCAAAGGATTGGGAAAGCATTGGAGATTATCCATTATTCCCTATCTCCAGCTTTCTTTGCAAAGCAGAACAGGTAAATGAAATGAGTATTTCTAGTGAAGTTAGTACTGCTGGAACTTACTGTTCTGGCTTACTTCAAGAAACAGCCCTCGGGTTTTCCCACCTCTAAAGTAGATGCAAAAAAGCCCCTTTTTGCTTTCGGCAATGTTAGGATCAGACCTTATCCATATAATTCCTGCTTGCAGCCTGGCACAGTGTTTTCATAAAAGGAAGCAGATCATATGGTTAAGTTGTCCATTTTAGTCTTGTAGCATCTCACTTTGGCCCTACCATATTTTTCCGCTGTGACTTGAAGCAGCATCCCTTGGGTCGTAGGGCATGTGTCTGCAAATGGGGCATTATGTGTATCCAGCTCCATAGGCTGTGAAGGAGAAAGAAATCATTGTAATGAAAATAAAGAAAAAAAATATCAATCAAGGCAAGCACCATTATGGGCTAATTTACATACTGTAGTGATGCATGTCAACAAAGTGGCATGTGGTTTGAATCTAAAAGGCCTTGAAAAAGGCAACACATACCCTGGACAGCCTGGATCCTGGCATGACTTTTAGTTTCCAAGACTTGAACGCAGCAGAACCATATTGATATTCGACACTGAACAGCAGCTAAGCTATAATTTCAAATTAGGGTAAGTAGCCTAGGTGTCCCTGTGCCTCCTTAGGCAAACGCATACCCAAGGTTTATGGCACCTCCTCCTAGGAAATGCCTAAGTGGGTGAAAAAAAAATACACTTCCATTTTCTGCACTTCAGGCTTGCAGACTTCTTGTTGATCGTTTCAGAGGGGTTTTGGGTTTTTTTTGCACAGCTCGTGTTACTGTCAGTTAGAATACTAATGGACATCAACATAAACATTATCTCTAGGGCTGTTCAATGAAACTATCTAAGCCTGATTGTCTTGAAATTAGCTTGACTCATATCTGAAAATTGCCAGTGATTAGCTGATTATGGTGTGAATTGAACTCAGATTGCTACAAAAAGCTACAGAAGTCATCTTCAGATCTGTTCTCCTAAACGATGCCCCAGTCACTGCCAGCGCTTGTATTAGGGATGAAGTTCTATTACGGCATCACACCGATGGCAGTATTTTTAAATATATATTCTGTCTGGGGAGAAGCTGTCTCCTGGGCAGAATTCTCTTTACTTTTTAACCTCCTCACCAAGTTTTTTTTAAAAAAGGTTCCCCTGTAAGTACAATTATTTTAATTAGAGAGGTTCACTGCTAGTGACAGATTAAATATCTTCCCTTCTATACTAGTAGCATGTGACCTTTACAAAACTTCTAAATAAATCAAATCCCCAGCACCAAAAATGCTGATAGATGTTACTGCTACTAAAAAAATGAGCCGTGCATAATTTCATAGTAGTTTACAAGGTTTTGCCAAGACTTTTTTTTTTTAGCTTGGCCTTGCTGGCTTTAGCTGCAGATAGGCCTGTTTGGGCAGGCTGAGCAGGGGACGAGCCGGGCTCTGGGCCTGTCCCGTGCAAGTGTCCAGCTGACACGCCCTCGCCCTCACGACCAGGCAAGAGCCCAGAGTCCCAGCTCGGCTGGCACCAGCCTCCCCAGGAACAACTGTGCCAGGGTGGCGACTGCTTAGCAGGCCTGAACCTTTCACCTGGAAATGAGAGTAGGTCACTCCAGTCATTAAACTCAGGAATGCACAGGTGCTGTCAGCTCCGAAGCATTATATAAACACACAGCAATTACAGTTGTTAATTATTTTTGTATGACTAATTGTAATTTCTAAATTACCTATCTGGTCACAGGTAAGCAATGTTTGGGAGCACAGTTTCTTGTATGTAGCAGGAAAGCCCATGCCACTGCATCTGCAGCCATGCAGGAGGGACAGGGAGCTGGACTGACCTGGCAGTAAGATCTTCTGTGCAGGATTACGCCTGTTCCCATCGCAGACAAGCCTTAGACATAGCTCCCCAAGCCGTGTGGGCCAGAGCTGAACAGAGAGCTGCCACAGCTGTCACCTCAGCTCCACAAGTGGACTCATGTCCTGGGCTCTGGGCAGGACGCTGCTGTTCAGGTACGTCATGCAGCATCTTGCACAAAGCAACCACAGGCCCAGCCTCAACCCTGCTGTTAACAGGAAATACTTATTAAAGTCAACATATTATTTGTTAAAAAACAAACAAAAGGAACACACACAAAAAAATCCCCACCTCACATAGGCAGATCATATATCACTGAATAAGTTAACTCAACACATTATTGAGTGAAGAAAAAAGAATCTATTATATAAATTTGGTCCAACTTAAAAAAAGAATAAAAAAGGTCAAAAGGAAATCACACAACTTCACAAATAATTATAAAATAAAAATCCCCATAAGAACAGTGTTCTGAAAGCAGTTGCTTTGTGGGCAGCAATAATGTCACATAATAGCACTTTAATTTTTATTCTACTTGCTCACTAGAACAATTAAGTAAAAATCATGGAAAATCAGAGAGTGTTTAAATTTCCTGCTTTTTTTTTAAGAATCATAGTTTTTTTTTCCCTGAAGTACTGTGCCTCATTTATCATGAACCAGGAGGACACACATCTATCTTTAGACCATAAGTAGAATGCAGAGGTCAAATCACTAAAAGACCCTGCTTTTGATGTGGCTGAATTGCGATGCCCTGGGGACTCTGGACACATGGATTTTGCTCAAACGCACCAGCACTGGATGGCATGATGTTATTTTCTCAACACTTGATTTAAAGCGCTTGAGATCAGTGAGACAGTTATGAGAGGATTAAGCAAACAACGAAACTAAACCTGCCAAAATGCTTCAGGTCTCATGCTAAGGCAGAAGAAGAGATTTAAGATATTTTGAAAGCAACCATCGTTTGCATTGATCAACCCACAAGAGTCCCCAGCATCAGAGCTGTCAATGGACGCTCAATATCGGAGTTGCCACAGGAGTTTGCTTTTAGCAAACGAATAAGGTATTTTATAGTGGAAGGGGTTTTCTGTCAAGATGTACCAGGAAACAGATAGAAGTATGGTTATCGAGAACATTTCTCCTCAGCTGTCCTCCAGCTGATACTCTAAAGTGTCACCACAGCTATACAGAAATTCATAATTCATTGGCAAGTAATCTCAAAGTAAAGATGCAACCATTAGACCACTGAACCATTAGACTCTTTCTCTCCCTGCCATTTATTTGCTCCCTTCAAATGAAGATTTTTGTAAAGAAAACCAGCTTCTTGGTGAGAAACAGTGATTTACTGAAACCTCAAGGCAATAAACAGCCAGTACAAATAAACTCTAGAACGAATTTCCTACTTAACATGTAAGAAGTAGAAATCAATATAGCTGGCTTAGATAGGAGAACCTCGGAACAACTCTTTCATTAAATGGGGAGGAAAAGCCTTTCTCACTGAACTTAGACCCCTGCATTAAGTGATTTGGGGTCCCACCAGTAAATAATGTTTATAACCATATACAGGGTACGGGAGATAGGAAAGAACAAAATGGCAGGTGAAATGATAATCTCAGAAGTTTACAGCCATGGATACAGAACATGTATCAATAACTTCCACCTTGCCACAGTGCCCTTTATTATTTAAAGTTACAGATTCCTGTTGCTGTATTCCTTGATGTTGATGTTCTGCTCTCTCATGCACTAATTTTTTCCCTGGTTTCCCTTGAAATTGAAGAAATATTTCAAGCATACCCTGATGATGTTTTGCCAGCATCATCGCTTAAGCTGTGTTTCTTTGAAGTTGTATGTGAAACCACACCAAAATGTACAGTCAAGATTTGCTCTTGCTTCCAGCAATTTGCTAACAGCTTGCTCACGGGAGTGGGGGGTCTCTGCTCAAGATTCAGACATAGTTTAACTAATGTGTTACAACATGAATCATCAGGTTTTGAGAAGAAACCCCTCCCAGAGAAGCCCAAACCCTGTTCTCCCAGCAAGGTGACCAGACCATTAGGAAGCTCCGTTGTGATCCAGCCGATTACCTTAGCTAGCAGTTGGACCCAAACAGGGGAGTTGGAGGGCTCTTAACCTGGGTGATACCTCCTAAGTGCTGTAAAGCCATGGATCCTATCAGAAGCCTTCTCCCATATCTATTCTGTGGAGGAAAGCCTGGTAAATAAGATGATGGGTATGGAGCAAATTAGAAGGGTATCATCCAATCAGTCAATTGGTCTCTCCTCAGATCTTATTTTCATATTTCCCTTCATAAAAGTTGGGAAGTTCTGCTGAAAAGTGAAAGACGGTGGCAAATTTATCTGCAGGCTCTAACAAAGATGTGATTTCCACTTTCTGCACATGTTAAATAGTCTCTCAATTACAATGAATCGCCAACATCAGATCAGACTGAATAAACATAAAGCGTCTAAGATGAGAAGCTGGCAGATGCTATCAGCAAGAAACGTGTGATGTTAAATACTCCATTTCTCAACAATTGACAGAAAAGGCTGGAGGATCCACCATCAACATCCCACAAAACACCGTAAGAGTTTTCTTTAATTGACTGTAGGGAAAAGAAAAGCATACTTCAGTAAACATACCATCAATACAAAACAGCCAAAGGGTTGACTCTTCCAATACATGTCAATTGTACAGCTTAACTACTACTAATAAAATGTTAAAAAGTCACTCATGATCAGATGCCCAAAGCCTAAAACTGGCCACAAGTTTAGTGTGTAAAAATCAAAATCACAGTGAAAAAGATATGCCATGTACATCTCCCCTCCTTCCATTGTTTTGTATTTCAGTTTGCATATTTTCTTCTTGTCTACTTCTGTAAAATGCATTTATAGTTTAATGCATTAAATTTTTTAAAAAATGCATTTATAATTGCAAGACACAGTACCTGCACAGCAAACAACTCCTGGCCCAGCTCCTTGAACAAAGTTGGGCAGACTTTTAATTTATCATTCTTTCTCCTGTTTGCATTATTGCTAATGTTATGTCTTTTTTTTTTTCAAGCAAGTTTGGGGTTTTTTTTGGTTAGAATATGATATCTAGTACTGATTTCATTTGGGAGGAAATGTGAGTTTGGCTGTCACTCTTTTTACTTAGCAGGGCTGGCTGTGGGTTTCAGCCTCACTGTACGCAGTGTCTCGGTGCACTCAGTGTAATCTAATGGCTACCCTGGGCTGTTCATCAAAACCTTGTCCTTCTGGCAGCCTCTCTGGCTAACAGGTCTTTGTTAATGAGTTATGAAACATCTTAGTTTGTAGATCCTAGTTTGTACATCCTAGTGCAACAATGGAAAAGATGGTGTCTTTGCAGCATGACATATGCAGTTAAAAACTTTTCAGCTTAAAGCTATTGCATAATAAGATAGTATTTTAAGGCATTGGCCACATTCTTTAAAAAAAAAAAGAAAAAAAATGTATAGAATCAGATGTTTCAAAGTGAGCAGCTGGAATATCCTCAAGTTTACAAGTTTTGCAGACTTTGGAAAAATCGTCTGCCTTAAATCAACCACCACAGTTTTTAGATGCAAATCCACCTGGCGTCAATGTTTGTTAAGGCTTAAATCACTCTAAGAAGTGGAAAGGCATTTTTATAGTATGCTAAAGGAGTCACGTGGAGGTTTTACACAGGAGTTTTACACCAGCTGTTAATCACCAGTTTTGTCAATACGGGACAGGAATTTCTCTTACATTCAGTATTTCTTAGAAGCAGCAGGCAAACTACATAGCAAAACCATACATATGATGTGCTCCCAGACAGTGGCAAGAGAACTCCAGAAAATATATTTGTTAAAAATGTTGTCTACATAGATGGCGTTAACAAAACTGCTGGTCCATGTGGCGCTAGGCTCAGGCAGCCTCCTGCAGTGGGCCGAGCCCTCCCGCACACACACGCATGGAAAGGAGGAGCAGCAAAGAGAGAAGCTCCCCTCTCTGCGGCCGGGCTGCTCCACGTGTCAGGCACCTTGCAACCTTCCTACTCGGATCACCTCCACCACCAGCCTGTTGCAGAGCGGCCTGGCTGGGGCTACCATCCTACCGGAAACATGGCTGCAGAGAGCAGGAAACTCTTGGGGAAGGCTCTTGACAGCCCTCCTCTTCAAAAGACTTTGAATGTACTTGGAGTGCATTGTTGACAATTACAAATTATCTTGCAGGAAATCATCATGGAAAGAGAACACTTAAAAAGCTATTTGTTCTAGAGGTTAAAGTGTGTTTGCTTGTTTTCATTTGATTGGTAGTCTTCAAAGGGGTAACATTTTAATTTAAGGGTCAACTTGTTCTGAAAGGTTAACTGATGATGTAATCTAGAGAAATCTCAGACTGAATGAGATAAAGTTAGCCAGCATAATGAAAGTGTCCAAAGGCACCTTTGCAAGCTCCCTGGGAGCTTTTGGGATGCCTTAAACCATGCAAAAGGACCACCCATTGAAGCAAATATTGTAAGAGATCTATCACATTAGTATGAGAAGAGAATTCTACTTTATACCAAGATCTAATTTTACTGTAATCATCCCTATGTGCTTTTACTTGCCTTAGGTTCTTATCTATTAATATCAATTAATCAAGCAGGAAGTTTCACGTAGCTCCATCTTTAACTAAACAACAAGAAACCCAGAATGAGAGTGAAGAATGTTTACATGATTATGTCACCCTTCAGAGTCACAGAGCCAGGATATCAGAGGAGCAGGGAACTAAGGTGACCGGTTTTTAATGTGGATTTAACTTGTGTGAGTATGGGCTTTTATGGAAACCACATTTCTAGGGAAGGCGACATCACTTGGGAGGGCAACTCACATTGTTTGAAAGCACAAGAGATCTGTTTCTTGGGCTTTCCTTTAGGTCTGAAATAGAGCCAGCCCCTTCCAAGGCTGAGTCAAGACCAGACTTAAATCAGTTGTGCTCCAATCAGCAGTGTGATGTGATGCTGAGCCTAATATGATATATCTGGTTCACTGTAGATGTAAAACAGCCCATGCAAATTCAGTATGGTAAAGTGCAACATACTCATTTTCCTCACGGTCACTGGGGGAATTTCCATACTTGGGGCATATAGCTCAGACGGCAAAATTTGTGATAAAAAAAGAGTTCATATTAGTAATTAAGATAATTGAGATAAAAATAACTACACCTGTGTAACAGAGCTCTTTAGGTTAGTAAGATTTATAGTGAGAATTATTAACTCTAACAGCTATTTTATCTCAAAGCAATGCCCATGAAATAGGATGACCTTTTATCTATTATCTGTTGGGTTTACAGTGTCTATGACTTACAGATTGATGAGTTTCAGTCCCAGGCCAATTTCATTACATATTCTATTTATAACATGCTTTCTTTTTTCCTGGATGACTCTTTTTCTCAGGAAGAACGAAAAAAATGACGTGTTTATGGCGTTTGAGCTTGAAGAGCCTAAGAAGATCTTCAGCTACCTACTGTGGTTTGTCAAATGCGCAGTGATTCAGTGCCCTTGGAGGAGGTAAGCAGAGGCCCTGACCCTTGCAACCTGGTAGGTTAACAGTGATAAGTGTTTCATTTTGTGTACTAATGAAGGTCACTTAATGTGGGACTGAAACATGACTGCTGTCACTGAAATGACACAGATCATAGGAGTGTTAGTAGGCTTGGAAAATAACAAACTTTATAAAAAATCTTCAGTTTAAGATTTTACCCAAAAGAAACTGCTTGAACAAGCACCTAAAGTCTCCTGATTAACTTGATAAATTTTCTTCCTGACTCTCAACAGAGAGGTATTCTTATTCTTCTCCTCATCCTGAAGCAGCCTAGATACTGCTGTCCACAGCTTTATCAAAAATAAGGCTGTCTCTCATTTTGAACCCTAAAGAAATAGTGTCCAAAAATTCAGCTTGCAGCAGCTCCAGAGGATACTCGAATCTTGCAATACTGACTGAAGGGTGATGAGCCGAGTGAGCAGCAAATAAAGAGGATTATTTTCAAGCATGTTCTGGGAGGGCTGCTGGAGCATACAGAGGAACTGGGATTACACTGCCGTGTTCTCCCGGCAGAATATTGCTCAGGTGCTTTCCAAACCCGCTCTCACTACACCTCTGCAAGCCCCAATGAATTATTGAGCAAATCAGTCATCCTGTGGCTGAATGCCTTTAAATAGAATTGACTATTAAAATGATCCAGTCTCTCCCTCTCTCCTACAATCTCTTTATTTCTCCTCTGAGAACTACAAATCACACCTCCACCCCCACTCTTACAGGCTCCGTACTGAAGTGCAGAATAGTTAATTGCTGCACTGTTCGGGCCTTTATTGACCAAAGAAAACTCCTTCTGCCTGTCCTCTTAAAATGCTCCAGAGCAGAGAAGCAGTGCGAGATGTCTCCATGAGGCAATTATCAGGGCTAAAATTTGCACCATCGTTTTGTTTTGGGATTAGCAGCAGAGATAACTGAGGCCTTTTGCATTTCTCATAGACAAAGGGCTTTGCTCTTTCTGCAGGAGTAGAAATACCAGCCTGGCCCCTCTACTGCTGCAGGAGCAGCAGGCAGGTCAATGCAGCAGGAATTCCCTCTCCCGCTCTGCAACCCGTGGAGCCCGTGGGGCACGGGCCACGCCCACGCTCCCGGTCACTGAGAGGAACGTGCTGCTGCCCGCCAGCCCAGGCACCGTGGAGCCCGAGTGCAGGGGGTGAGAAATGCACCCCTTGAAACACTAGTGAACCTCAGATGTCAGAGAGTAAGAGCCACTGAGGGGCATCAGGAAATGAAGAAATCTGGGGATTTTTAGACCATCCCTAATTGGCTACCTGTTCTGAATGCGACAGCTTCTTAAACAGTTTCTCTTGGTTTTTCTATTTTGGATAATACACCTGTCAAGAAAGCTGTTTATCAGGTACTCCTCAACAAAAGCATCTGGTAATTCCAACCTGGAAGCTTAACATTAGTGTTACTATTATTTTCAGTTACAACGCTGCAGTGTGGCTCAGCCTCGGGCTTCACCTATACCTAATTAATTTATGCATGTAAATAAATAGTTTGGTGTTCACAAGTTCAGAGCACTTTCTGGTAGCTCCTCCTGGCTTCTGACTGACTTAACTATGTGAGGGCCACAAGTTCCCCAGTATTTCTGTTCTGAGCTGCAAATACTGTTTTAACCACATAACCACAGCAGTAGTTCTGGCTTTGTGGGCTGATGACAGTCTGCTTCATTTTAAACCTTACCACTGCTATGTTAAGTATAACACTCTGGAGCTTTTTGGTTTACTGATTATTTCTCCACAACAGCAAAACAGCCTCAAAGAGTTCTCTCTTCTCCAGGAGATAAATAAAATCTGCATAATTTGTACTTCATGACAACACCGCAGCACACACGCTGAATTACTAGTGTTATACCCTGATATGTGGCAGCAGTGGCAGCACAATGCTGGCTCGTTATTTTACAGAGCTAAATTAATTTGTAGCTGTCAGTCATGTTTGCCGGATTTGCTTAGATTCTGGAATTTATTGACAAGCTATAATAACTGACATTTAAATTGTCTGTTCTCATAGAAGCAAACATGAAGCATGGAGCTAAAACATGGCATTTAGTTCTAATTCCTGTTGGAAATACCAGAAAAGAGAAAAGAAAAAAGAGATTTGTTACTTTTGTAATTCTTCCATATTGAAGTGGCGGTCTCAAATATTCTAGCATTCTTTTAAGATAACATTTGAAGATGGTAAATTACTCTTGTTCTGAAACATTTGCATCTATTTCTAAAATTCCTCTAATGTGTTTTATTTTATTCCAGCAGATAGATGCTGGATGGAAGGTCCTGGCCCTCTGCCAGCTCACTGAGAGCAGCCAGCAGCACAAAAATGCAGGTTGGTGGCTGGGATGAGGAGACCTGACTGCACATCGATGACACTGGTGAGGTCAGGGCCAGAAAGGGACAGGATGCATGCCCATTTTCTATTAAAAAACCAAATTCTTCCCTGTAATACAGACTAATAAGCCAGTTAGTTAGAAGTCTGTCTTTCCATACTAGCCCTATTGAGTATAAGTCAGTGGACTTGAACATCCATAACAGCAGGTATTAGTAGTTTCAGACAGGGTTTGGCATTGAGGTTTGGCTCAGACGCAAAACTCATTTGCTCAACTGAACTTGAACATCTTAACAACGTAATCTTTCATCTCTGAAAGCAAATGAAAAAATCCCCAGGAACTGAATGTGCTCCTTGAATTCCAGACATTTCGCTTTTATCAGAGCTCAGCATGCACCCAGAGCAACGAGAGACAGTCATGATAATTGTCCAGTAAAAAATACTATCTCTTAAAGTGTTAAAAGTGTGGGAACAGCCAGATGTATGAGGTGCGCAGTGCCGCCTGCTCCCTGCCTGGTGGGTTCGCAGATGCCTGGCTCCTCCAGTCCCTCTGACTGCAAAGGCCAGCATGGGAAACCAGCCCCTCATGCAGGCTGCTCTTGGCCGCTCACTGCAAAGAGTTGCTCCGCATGTCAGAGACGGAGTTAAATCCTGCGCCACGACGTTAGTCTTCAAGGGGTTTGAGTGGCCTGGTCCTCCCGGAGACTGGCCGGGCTGTGATTGCAAAAATCAGAGCCAGCACAGTGCCATTAAGCCCACTATTGTCCCAGAGCACAAAGGACAAAATGAGCTCCTGCTTGCCTTAAAACCTGGAAGTAATATTTTCTTTCCTTTAATAGTGGGCACATTTTAGAAAAGCAACATCTGATGCTTTAAGGCCTTTGCTGGTCCCCTAATGATGACCAACTGAAACATTAGCGCATCCTTGGCTTCCCTTCAGGCCTTTTAGCTGCTCCAGCTGGTCACTAACTGCTCTCCAAAAAGACCTCTGTGTGACACATTTGTACACAATGTGGCTCCTGCAGGGTCTCCATCCCCATGGCACTAGTTAGGCAAGCCCTCCCTCCCCATACTGTGCCCTGCCTTTCAGGCAATGTACATATAAATGTATATTCTTTTTTTTGCCAGCTTCTCTGATTTCTATTTTGAATATTCAGTTAACTTTTTAGAAAGTAATTATATTCTGCTCATTCTACACCAGCTGGTATTTACTTCATCCTCCATCAGGCATCAACAGAGCATGGGGCTGCAAGACAGAAATATTACTCTGGCAAGCATAAATATTTCATTTTTCACACCACAAATGCGTTGATGATTTATTAATTAGCCTACAGGCCTGCTGCTTCTGCATAGCTGAGTAGCAAAATAACTCAGCTACGACGACTGAGGAAGTCTATGGCTCACATCCCATTGGAAGGCTTCGACCGGCTGTGTCCGAAGGCTGAAAAACATTTCCAGTGGGCAAAGACCAAAATTACCAAGATAAATCTCGGCTATTGCCACCTTTGGACGCTCACGGGTGAAACGCCGTGCAGCATTTCAAGCAGTGGCAGCTCCAATGCCGGCCTCATGCCAGGCTGGGCAGGGACACGAGCACCATGGAATGGGAACGCTGCAAGAGCCTGACCACCCTGGTGAGAGCAACAGATCCCACCTTGGAGGAGCCACGATTTCGGAGCAATGCTGGCACCTCTGTTTTTTTGCTAAAAAAGGGCAGAAAAAGTCCTGAAACAATCCTTTAAAAATACAAATGAATACTCATATATCTGAATACCGCTTTCAGAACAAGATGAGATGCTGTCCACTTCGTTCTATTTGAAAATGCAGTAGTTTAGAAATTAAAGTAGTATCTGGAGGTGCTGTAAATTTAAATAAAAATGCAGAGGAAGGAAAGATGAATATATCAAAATAAATTATACCTCTTTTAAAGACTGGAAAGCACTACAGACTACCCACCGTGATGTCTGGATGCGTTTCTCAAATCTTTCCAGCAGCTGTTGTCAGATGATGCTGCATGCATGTTCATTATTTTTGCTTTATTAGGTATTAATAAGGTACCTGTTAGTACTAACATCAGTATTCAGGGAATAAAGCATAGTTCTACTGAAGAGGAGTTTCAGTTATCTTAAATGAACAGGCAAGTCAATGTACATGCAATGGCAAATGTGATGGACAGTTGTTCACTACCTTTGTAAGTAAACAAACAGCAGCACTACCCAATTATCCGGACAGGAAGACAGTGGTGGGTCAAGCCCAAAGACAGAAATCTCTTTTTTTTTTTTTTTCTTTTCTTTTTTACCAGTTCACGGAGCTGTGTGCATAATAATGGCGTGTGCAGTGAAGAGACCAGAACAGTTATAATTGCAAGGAAGGCGATAATGCAAAGATGCTTTTTCTTTTTTCTCTAAAAAAACCCCGCACACTTTTCATTTCATGTTGGTGTACAAGAATGTCTGAAACCTCACACACTTTCAAAGATCATCACGTTTTCTGCCAATTTCAAATCTATGAGCCAGAAGAAAAATGGCACGAGCCCTAGGTTTGCTTCTTTCCTCACTTACTAGGAAGTGTCAATAAGTACGAGAGCCCAGGCTGCGGAAAGCGCCTCGCGCTGGCCCATGGTCGGTGTCCCCTAGGCCGGCCCCTGTCCCGGACACGCTCGCCTGTGGCAGTGCTGGCGCTATGGGACAGGGCCCCTTGCGAGGCCGCTGGCCCTGTGCCCTGGAGAAGCTCTGCTCTGCCTCAGCCCTGCCTGGCTTAAGGGAAGGAGGGCGCAGGCACCGCGCCTGCTTGTGCACCACTGCACAACAGGGACATGCTGCGGCTTTCCATTTTTCTATCAAGTGGGCTGAAATGCATTTTTTTTTTTGGCTATTTCTTAAGTAGGAAATCTTGTTTTTCTGCAGTTTGGCATATTTATAGTGAAATGTCTCCAATCTATGATGTGGTTTGTACATCCTGTCACAGTGTTTATATGGAAAGTGCCATAAAAGCTACCAAGAATAACAAACCAGTAGGCTCAAATTTGGTTAAATTGAATAACAACATCAGGAATCTGAAAGATCTGATGGGGCAGTGACAAAATCAAAACCACGCCCCAGCTCTTGGTAGTAGCTACCCAGGTATCAACATTAAAGCAGCAGAAACGCATTACTTCACCACAAAGCATGATTTATAAAGGAAGTAACTATGATGGGCTCAGGTTTTTATCACAGTAGGTTTCTTGTCACCACATTTCATTAAAACATCAGTAGAAATAGTGTGAATGAGCCCTTGCCTACTTCAGCCTGATCTGGAAGAGCATCTTCTAAAAACTGCACTTTGTGCTGATTTCTTTGACTGCTCTATCCAAGGAATGCGTAACTGGTGGATGTCTGGAACCAATTCCACGTAATGTCCCCCAACAGGAATGCTCTTTCTTCGTCACCCTGCTAAGAACAGGATACTTCTGTTGCAGCATTCCCAAGGAGTGCAGAGTGAAGAGGAGGGAGGATGACGCTTTTCTACCCAGACAGGAAAAATGTCACAGTCCTCCCCTATCTTAGAAGAGAAGCAGAGAAACCTGGTCCTAGGCTGCCCTTAGTCAGGACGGCTGCTGCTCTTCACCTCCATGGGAGCAAAAGCAACCAGCATGTCGCCAACACGCAGGACTGGAGCTTCCTGTGCCTGAACGATGCGCAGCTCCACAGCGCTGCATTAATCAGGATGGCTGCTGGTGGGAATAATGGAACTGTTTGGGTGGAACAAATACTGCCGCTGGAAGAAAACAGTCCAGGTTAAGTACAAATTATAAAAAATAGTAGTAAAAAGGTTAAAATATATACATATATCCATAGTTAAGTGCTAGGAGAATCTTTGTGGTCAAAATACAGTGACAAAAGCTCCTCCTATGGACAGCAGATTAATGTCTCTATAAAAATAGCACAAGGATATAGAGGTATGAAAAATTGAGAAAACAAGATTAAGCAAGGATAAAATTTCATTAAAAAAGTGGGAATAACTGCCTTGGTTACACTGCATGTCCATTCCTGTGGAGAACAATCTATTTGTCTAGCAAAATATAGGTCTTATGAGGTGATGTTGCCAGTGATGGCCTTTAAAAGATTTTGAAAAATACTTTAAGTAATAAAAGAAGGAAAAGCCAACCTATAATTAGAGTGTTTCCTCAAGTGTATCCAAATGAGATTATTGTGTGAAAAACCTACATATGCTCATCTTTCAATGCTCGACTAGATAAAAGGCAATACTTGGAGCATAAAAGAAAGAAGGTGAATAACTGGTGTAAAACTAAGCCATATTCCTCAAACATATTGCTCTGTAACTGCTAGCGGGAAATATTTTGGCTTTGGTATTTGTTCTCCTTTGAATTCTGTGACACATCTTATGTATAATTTTATTAATGGTAGGTAATAAGCTCATCATTATAAACAACTATTACAAAAATGTCCTACTACTGTGCTACACCATAAAAACTCTCTGAGGTCCTTCTTACAACAAACAGCTCAGAACATGGGTCTCTCATAAACTCAGCACTGTCCTCTTCATGAGGTGAACAGAATCACAGAATGGTTGAGGCTGGAAGGGACCAACACAACTGCCCACACTACTCCAGGTGTGGCCTCATGGGAGCTGAGTAGAGGGGCAGGATCCCTTCCCTTGCTCTGCTGGCACCACTCCTCCTGACGCAGGCCAGGAGCCCACTGGCTTTCTTGCCCAGACGGGGACATTGCTGGTTCATGATTAACCTGTTCTCAACTGTAACTCCGAAATCCCTCTCCACAGAGCTGCTTTCCAGCAAGACAACAGCTGATCTTCATCCACCCAACCAGGATGACGAGACAGACAAGGCATTCTGCAAGCAGTTGGCAGAAGTCTCACCATTGGCAGCCCTTTTTCTTGTGGGAGATGTCAGCCTACCAGCTATTTCTTGCAAACAGAATACAGGAGCCACTCTAGGAGGTTTGTGGAGTTAGACATTAGGACGACTTTTTACACATGGTGGAGGTATGGAACAAACTGCCCAGGGAAGTTGGGGGTGGGGGGGTGGTCACTGTCCCTGGCTGTGTTCAAGGAATATGTAGATGAGGTGCTTAGGGACATGCTTAAACAGGCAGGGTGTTGAGGGGCTTGCAGTTCAACTTAGTAATCCTGAAGGTCTTTTCCAACCATCATGAGTCTATGATGCCACAACACAGCTCAAACCAGCTGTGCTGCTCACTGAGCCCCCTGCATGGCAGTGCCCCAACTAGTATCAAAAACTTGTTTCTTCAAGCCCAGCCAAGCACATTTCCCAGCGCGCTCCTGCACAGCCCTGCCACAGACATGCCACAGGGCAGGTTTGGCAGCAGCGTTCCCTGAGCTGAGGAGACTCATGCAGGGTGCACAGAGACTGGTCAAGACAGTGCTGCATCAAGAACGTTAGCAAGGTCTCCAGCAGCCTTCTGGGCAGGACCTGTACAAGTCAGGCTCACTGGAGTGCACATGCGAGTCACGCAGGCTTTCCGACACCGTGAGCACTAGTGCTGACAGTCATCTCAAATAGCTCTTGATTCCACCTTTGGTCTGATCTGGGACTTCCTACCAGCAGCTTCCTTTTGGAAACACAGTGACCAAGAAGGCCTACCGAAGGATATTTGAGAAGCATAAGGTAGCAGATGATAGGCCTTCCACAATCCGAGCTTCTTGTTAGTTCTTCAGTTAGTATCTTAAAAGCTATGGCAAAGTTACTTGAAAGGCTTCCTTTAAGAATCAGAAGAGGTTATGGCATCATATTCTGACAGAAGAAAAGAAGTTTACAGAATATCTGTTTTCTACTTTGAGGTTTTGATTTTGAAATAAAAGCATTTTCTACCAGTTTTCCTCTTCTATGCATCTGTCATTCTTTTTTTCTACAGAATTTCATGTTAACTATTCTTTATGGTCCCTTTTTATTAATTTGTAATGCACAAGTTTATTATTAGATTATGTATTTCTGTCTCTTTGTTAGAAAAACTGGCAGTAGAAGTACATACATTATAATGTTTACAATCAACTATAAATAAATATGAAGAGCTGTGAATTTTCCAGCCCTTAAAACAAGAAAGGCAAATACTGCGTGGTGTCACCTAGTAAGGCCTAGCTGTATGCTGGGGCAGTTGTAGTTTGAAGCAGTGAGGGAGGGAGTGGGGTGGTATGAGCTTCCCTTCGTTGCATGGCATCTGTCTGCCTTTGGAGAGGCCAGACATTCATAAGAAATCCTAGCTTTTCCTACAGAGCCAAGTATCACTGCTCTGATCATCTAATTACTTCTGCTTTCATAATGACCATACCTCTTCCTTGTCATAGCTATTCATGGAGTTAAATTACTGTGTCTGATGGGAGAGATGCAGAAGCATTGGGCTCAGACCTTAAGCTGAGAATGGCTCTGCCAAAATTCAAGTATCTTTTATCCAGCAATCCAAGAAAAATAACTGCTGTAGCTAAAAAGCCAGCTCTGGAAAATGAGCGTGCCAATCTCCTAGCTTTTTTGTTCCTACTAACCTTGGATCTCAAACTGCATTCGTGCTATCTATTGCATATGAACAGAGTATTACAGTTGCCAAAGCAGGCGTAGCAATAAGCCAGATTCTGTGTGATCATCTTTGCATCATCCAGGCAGTTATGGCTAAAGGCTGCTTTGTTGCTCACCCCAGTGCCAGGGCTATGGCACACTGGCGTCTCGCAGTTGCCAGTCTTTCACAGCAGAAACTGCTGCATTCTTCCAAGAGATGTCTTTTTATACACACCTCTGGTTTCACCACTGGAACACGCCACAGTGGAAAACTTAAAAAAAAACCAAAACAAAAACGAAAAAACTAAAAAAGATAAAAACCCTAAAAAAAGGGAAATAATAATAAAAAAAGCTATTTTCCCTGAATGTAATGGCCTCAGTGAAACTTTTCCTCTCATTTCTTTTACTTTTTTTAACCATTGGTAATCTCACTCTCAAAATAGCTTGCTTAAACATGATAAAGTCATAAAACTTTATTGTCTTATCCTCATATTTTCCAACAGAAATGGAGAAAGTTTAAAAAAAGCTTCACGAAAAGAAGAAAAAGGTAAGCAGATAAAAATAACCAATCAGGATGAGCTGAAGCCTCTTACTGCACCAAGTGGCAAACAGAAAATTGTGTGTGTTTCTCTTTGCCTTTCCGGGCTTTGCTGGGAGGGGGACATTAAATATTTAAGCATCTAAAGATAAAATTTATTTCAAGTATCATGTCGAGAAAGTCATAAAAATGTTGGGCAGAAGCATGTAAGGAATAGGCACAAAAATTATTTAATTCAAATACCTCAAAATGGAAGCAACGCCAAACGCTAAGGGAGGAAGGGAAGTGCAAGTCGCTCTCCTGCCTTCCCGTGTGCCCTGGGCGAGCTGCTCTTTGCCCTGTGAGCTGCAGCACAAGGGTGCTGGGAACACCTCTTCCCGCAGCCGCTCCTGTGCAGCTCCATTAACTTTACTGGAGAGCACAGCCGGTTGTTTCAGTACCAGCCCAACAGATTCTGTGCCTGTTCTGCTCCAAGAGCAGCAAATGAAGGTGCTTCTGTGCCTCCCCATGCAGAGCGCTGGCTCAGAGATGCTCCTGGGGTAATGATTTGTGGCTCAGGAACGTGGAAGGCGGTTCTGCTCTCTCAGAAGAGGTGGGTTATTGGAAGGCCTATGGCAATAGTAGGTTGACATAAGGGAATAGGCCATTTTCACAAAGTTTCTTTCCAGTGGCTTATAACTTTAAATGTAAAAAAACTCCTTTCAATGGAAGCAGAAATCAGAAAGAACTATATTGAAGAATGTATTCCCTGATCTCTTTGTAAGAAGAAGGCAAGAAAGTCTATTAGGGCTGGCTGAGCAATTTGTAATGAATGATGTAGCCGATGAAGGCTTCCTTTTTGTTCTGGGTGTGCAATACCAGTGAACACAGGCCTTTTTTACCGCGCACTCATTATTCTGACAACACTTGCCAAACAATTCCTGCGCATAGTCAGGTCTCAAATATGAAATATGCTCTCATTGTGCATATATATATTTACCAGTTAGGAAAAGCACATGGGTGTCGCAGGCCTGTTTCTCAGCGTGCCCCACACGGCTCGCAGCCTGCGCCCCCATGTGGGTGGTGTCTGCTGGGTGCCAGCCAGGCACGCCGCCTCCGAAGTGCAGGCCCACGCCTCTATTCGCGCCCTGCCTTAGGCAGGAGCCAGCACGACCAGGCACTCCACAGGAAAGCAGGAGTCGAGGGCAGCTTGCAAACTTTCTCAGCCTTGCCTAGCAAGTAAGTCTGCTGCCCAGTTAGAGCAGCATATATAGCTTAGTCTAGTTTGCTTTTATTATGGAAAATAGAGGGAAAAGAGCAGCTTTAGCATTTGCTGGGAGGGAGGAGCACAGCATACACTCGGATCTGGCTGGAAAGAAAGCCCACCTCCCTCCCTGGAGCAGGGAGGACGGACACCTCGGACAGGGCTGTTGTAGGGCATACCGCCTCCTCCAGAAATAATGATCCCAGGCTCAGCACCAGCTCCAGGCAGGCAGTGCCCCTGGGAAGGGCAGGGCAAGAAGGGCAAGCTGAAGTCAGTCTGGTATTCCCTGCTTGTGTGTGACTGCTGAGCCTATTGCTGAATCCATGCAGACAGCAGGCAAAGGGGTAGCACAACGGCAGAGCTGCACATTAAGGCTCTTCCCCTCTAAGCCATGCTGAGCTCTGGGTAAAGATACAAGGGCTGCTTTCATGTCATTTCTGGCTGATTTGCTACTCAAAATCATCAATTCAGATGGCTTAATTCAGTTCACAAAGAGATTATTTTTATTTTAGTGACCTAGAAGACTAAGCTTTGTGCGTTGACGCAGGTGATGAAAGAGGTGAACACCAAGCCCCAACTGGAGTACAGCTGCTGGTACGTTGCGGGGAAGCTAGGCCAAATGCCTGTTTCATTTGGTGCCTGACTTACCTACTGATTTAGTCTTCAGCGACTCCAAATGCTTTGAAGTAGTAATAAGTGTTTAATCCAATCACACCTACAGCAGGGTTTCTCAAGACAAGGGCAGTACCCTGCCCAATATATTGTAGCAACTCACTTCAGTTTCTCTAAGGCATAATTATTTTTTCTTCATTTCCTCTCTGAGGCTGTGCTGGCCTCCTTGCTCAGTCAATAAAAAGGCTGCTATAGAACTGACAGGCAACGTCTCAGCTGACAAATCTGCAGCGCGCCCACTGAGACGTGCCAAGTGGTGTTTCATTAGGCAGCCACCAGGCCTTGTTGCTGTATAAATGATAGACTGAGGTGTGGGGCTCTAGGAGGCCTAGAGCTGCCTTGGCATTGAGCTTTGTTTGCCTGATCTTAAAGCATCTCGCCCCAACACAAGTTATTATTGAAGAAAGCTCTGGAAATGAGCTGTCTTCCAGGGTTATGGAAGTGTGCTTTGGGCTTCATGCAGTTGCTTGTGTAGCACAGTAAGAAAGCAGAAGCCCATCTCAGCAATGCACTCATGCAAACTCTGCACATTGGAAGCATAAATCAACACATGGCACTGACCCATCAAGCACGCGCCCAGCGAAGGAAGAGGCTGACTGGTGTTCAATGCCAGCCAGGCTCTCTCAGCCCACTCCAGGGAAGTCAGATACCCAAGAGCTCTCTGCTTCTGACTAGTTTCCTTGGGGATATAATTGGTCAAGCAACGTTCTTGCACAGGAGATACACCTTACGCCTTCATTTGTCAGATAGAAACTTTAAATGATTAAGTAAATGCAAGTTGACCACATAGATCAGTAGCTAGCACAAGAGGGACTTGCTCCCTGGTGTAACCTGCTGTCCGAGACTGGCACTGATGATCCGTCTGCTTTCCCGCCAGCTTCACAATCTGGTGCTCGCTCTTAATGACCTAAGCTGCTCCTACTGACACCCATGGGTTTCTCTGCACTTCTACGGCAAGTGCTGCCACATTTTCCAGTCTTCATTTGTCTGAATTTGGTCCAGAGAGGACATACTCTCTCTATACACACTTAAACAAAGTGAGAGTAAGTCACTCATACGGTTACAATTTTGTCATTAACTGGCTTAATATAACTGAGGCGTTAACACCTTCAAGAGATGAAATGAACTCTAAGTTCTATCTGTTGCAGTAAAAACATCTCACAGAAAGGTTATGTAGGATGATTTTAGGAATTCAGTTTATATTTTAAACTAGATTTGTTATTGAATGGTCAATTGTAAGCCACATAAGTTTCTCATTTAAAATAAAACGGCTCCAAATTCCTGTCTTATCTAAGCAGATCAGAAACAAAAATTAGACTATTTCTTGAGTTTCTTTTCTATTACTGGTTCAACTCACTCAATGCCACAGGACAAAGCTCAGTCTCTGCTTCCTTTTAGCCGTAAGTGTTCAATCCTCTTAACGGTGACTCGCCCACCGCAGGCAGCCTGGTCAGAGGGGCACTGGTGTGTGCAGCCCAAGCAGGGCGCGTATGGAGCAGCACTGCATGAACTCACCTCAAGGACTGCCATATGGCGCTTGCCAGCCACAAGCCTGGCCTACCCAATAAACCCGAGGGATTCAGATAACGTATTTACAAACCTTGCTCACATTGATTTTTGCCTATTTCCCTCTCCTCATTAAGGAAGACAGATTCCCAATTTAAAGTCATACTTAAGCTAAAAGCAACTTTTATAGGTTCTGTAGCAAGTAGAAGTGACAAAAACACCTCTTCCATCACTTCCTACAGGTCAATAAAATACAACACGATGAACCATCTGCTGCTTCGTATAATGGGTAAAGGCTGGAATAACACATCACAACTAATCTGGGCTTTCCCAGCGTTGTCTTCATGAGTTTTAAATGTGATTCTTGCTCCGTCTACACCGAACCTTGTGACCTAGCTCTGCAATGGCAGAAGGCACACTACAGACTAACAGTCTTCTCTGCTTTCATTCTCACTGCTCCCAGCTCACTTAGTGGTGAAAATACAAATGCAATTGCCTAAAGCACCTCTTCTGCTTTCCTCGCAGGTCCCCAGAATAGACTGGCTGTTAAACAGCAAGGCCAAAGCAGCAAAAGCAGAAACAGGCCACAGCAGCAAGAAGCAGCTCTTGCCTTTGGGCTGCTCCCAACTCCTGGGTAGCACTGGCAGTGCCCCAGCGGCTGCCCGTGCTCAAGGTGCCTGGCAGAGGCGATGGTGTGAATGCTGCAGGACGGGAAGGGTGATGCATGCGGTGCTGGCGGGACACGGAGGTTGGCAAGGTTATCGAGGAGCGGACACGCAGCCCAGGCAGCCACTGACCCCAGCAAAGCTGCAGACAGCCCAGCTCATTGCCCTGCAAGAGTTACTGTTCTGCAGAGCACCCGTCAGCCTTCGTACACGCGTATGGTCTGTGCCCGTGAGTCCCACGGGGGTCAGTGGTGGCCACTAGCTCTACAGAGGCAGGATGGCATTTCGTGGGCCTTTGCAACCCCAATCCGCGCCCGGCTGCTGCTGCTGCTGCAGAGGCAGAAACAGCGGGGATTGCATAAAATCCCTCATGGATTTTCATCTTCTAAAAAAAGAGAAGGAGGGGAGCGGGGAGTCTTAAAACTAAAGAGCTGGTATGTAAAAGGAATGTGCAGTGCTTAGCTGTCCTCACCTACACAGCAGTTAACAAAAGAAAATAATTACACTTAATTAAGAAAACAATAATCTTCCTTGAAATAGCATTAACTTTAAACCAACCAAATCCATGAAATATCTTCAGCTTAATTTCTAGATACTATTAAATAATTACTGTATCTCTGCTGGTATCAATTTAAGCAGAAAAAATTAGTCTCTTGAGGCATGACGGACAAAGGCGCAAACATCAGCATCAGTACGGTGCTGTTATTTCCACAATTAGCTCTCTGAGCAGCAATCAGTGACAACCAGCTCAGACGCAGTACTAACTTGGAGTCTTAACTTGCTCTGAGCTTTTGGCTTCATCTGAAATTCTGCAAGGAACCAAGGACTGCTAATCCAACCAGACAAAAAAATAACAGCCCCCCTCCCAGGCACTGCGAAATTAACAAACCAAACGCTCTGAGCTGGCAAGCCAGGGAAATCCTTGCATGTGTCAATGTTGCCAGTCGCAAGGGTTGGTTTTGTTGGTTTGGGGTTTTGAGCTTTATTTCATCCTGTGTGCAGTAATGACACGTTCCAGCTGCCTCTGCTACACACTCACTTAAGCTGCAGCTCGGTAGAAGAAGAGATATAGAGGTTGTTCTCTTTCACAGACATCTCTCATGGCTGTTTCTTATTTATTTTCCTATGTTCTTACAGAAACATAAAGCAAAAATATTTTTAAAAGTCTGTGTGCTTGCATTCTGGAAGTAAAACAGAGAGCCTACTAAATTTCTCAAGGCTTCCATCAGAGGTTACAGTTTGAGGTCATCTAGCAATGCTTCAAACTGAAACTTGCAAGAACATTTTAGAGGTTTCAAAACTTTATGGACCAGCAGAAGTGATTAATGGAGCTTGTTTTAACTCCTCCAATCTCTCAGAATTTACCAGGCACTACCACTGCAGTGCAGAGTTCTGCTGCCACCTCTGCCACTAACACCCCCTGTCTTTACCCCAGCTGGTGGACAGAAATGCCTCCTCCCTACCTATCCTGTAGTCTCACATCTGTACCATTATACTACGTTGCCTTTTGTCTGTTTCACAGTTGAAACAGCATCATGTACTTCCAAGCCTAAACCACCTACCTTGGGATGAATTGTCCCACACTGCTAAATGTCACTGACTTCTGCTCACAAAAAATATCAGCAAGCTCAGGTTTCTCCCATACACAAGGGCATCTTCCATTTCCAGCTCTGAGCACAGGCATAAATTGAAGTGTTTCACTGTAATCGAAGCACTCTATCTCTGACATCTATGTTCCCTCTGATTTCAGTAGTTGTTCTCCATCCACCACTATCTCTATTTCTGAATTTTACAACCTTGGGAAGAAGAAAAAGAGAAAAAAGGCAAGCTAAAAAAAAAAAAAAAACCCCAATCCTGAGGGAAGAGCCAGAACCCGTCTGCAGCTCTGCTTGGGCTAGGCCTGCACTTGACGGAGTCGGCAGGAGCCCACAGAGCGACGCGGGGAGCGGGGACCCCGCCGGGTGGCTGTGCCGGTCTCTGTGTGAGCCCGGGCCCCTCCGCCGCTGCTCCGCAGTGCCCAGACCCTGCTGCACTCTGTGTTTTGCTCACCTAGGCTGGCTGTGACGCAGTAACGAGCAGCACATGCTGGTTGCTCACCGGTGTATGACAAACTGATTTAAAAAGTGGGTTGTTTCAGGCTTAACACTTAAATTTAAGGCTGGTCTTTTGCTGGCAGAAGCTATTCTGAGAAATGCATGACAGGTAAACTAAACCTGGCTCTGCTGGCACCAATCCTGATGGCAAATGCCCTCTGTTCAGGGATACCGAATCCCAGGACTGGCCCGATGCTGAGGGAGAAGGGGGAAAAGAGGTCATGCCTGGGCCTACAAGGGCTGACTGGCAGAGCCATGCTGGCTGGGCCACGGGTCTGCATAGCTGTGCAGGACGCCTATCTGTGGTTGTCTAACACAGGCAAAACAGAGGAGAAAAAAAAAAAATCTCTCCAGAGTTTTCTATTTATGCCAAGGTTTGCAAGGCCACCACCCAGATGATCCTCAAAGTCTCCCATGATGGACTTCGCTGGGAACTGCAGTTAGTAACTCCCATGAGCCCTGCTCCAGACTGACGGATGCGTACTCCTTAGAGAGGCTGGGTTTGTGTTTGCCATTCTTCTCGCAGGCTACTGATGTCTGCTGATTTTCTTCACTGAAATATTATACATTTCAGAGTATATACATACAGAAATACACATTTTATGGAACTATGTGACCATATTTTCAGAGATATGATTGTGTGGATACACAGGCAGCACCACATATGCCTGGTCATGTAAATACCCATTTATAGGTACGCTTTGCTTAAAGACTCTTGCTTGCTCTAAGTTATGACCTCTCTAGTCTTGTGGTGTCTTAAACCAAGCTTGAATATTCGCACCATTTGCCTTGAGCTGCCCCATTCTAATCCAACCTGCAGAGCCATGTGCTGCACAGACAGACAGGGACAGTGGTGCTCCCGTATGCAGAACTCACCCACCGCAGTGCGGAGCACTCCTGTGCAGGACGGACACTTCTCAGACAAGACTGTGCACAACCCAGGAGGTTGCCCAGGGCTCCTGAGTGCCTTGACAGTCGGAGACACCTTCCGAGCCACAAGTTCAAATTCAGTATCTTACACATGTGTTTTGAAAAGGAACTGTAAAAGAAAAAGGAAGGCTATTTTGTTCAAATAAAAATACTCAAGACCGAAAACTTGAGACTGAAGCAATCTGTGAATTCACCATGGTGAATCTGTTTTGTCTTTTTGGCATGCTTTTTCTCTTTTCCCATAAATAATAATTATTTAAGCATGTGGTTCTGTCATAGATATCAAAATAAAAGAAACAAGAAAGAAAAATAAAGAAGAAAGCTCATGTTACTTCACCTCCCACCTACAGTGCTTTGTTACCCACAAAATCCATATATAATTTGCTTGTTCCTATTTAACATGCAACTTCTACACTTTTTAGATAACACTCACAAAAAACCCAGTCATTTATTTTGTTTTTACTTATGCGCTTAGATTTTTTTAACTGGAGAATGTGACTTACATTTTTGAACATAAGAAAAGTGGAAAATGTCTTAACATTAAAAACACAATGGAAGCTATTTTAAATCTGATCATTTACATAAAATGGAAATACATTTAGATATATTTCAAATATAAATAAGCCACTGACGAGTTATTTATTAAGTGATGGTAAAATCCAGAAATCCTTTTTCAACCATAAATCTGGGCTGAAATTAAAAACAAAAATATTTTGAGTCAAGACAGCAGGATTCAGACCCAGCGATTTCTGTGCTTGGCCTTAGGGCAAAATTCTTGCTTGATTTAGATAGGCCAGCTGAACTGAGGTTAGTAAAATGCCATTGATTTATATCTCCTCTTAATTATTGCTATAGCACTCACGCTTACATCTCTGCCCCCAATGCAATCACTTGCCACCATTCACTAGCTACACATCTATACAACCTGTCACAAACCACCAGCTGACTGGCTGGTCTTTGGAATACTCCAAGCATTGTATTTCCCTTGTTTGCAAAACAAGATCTTGACCTTGCTAATGCTGGTGAAAGCAAGGGTTCTTAAAACTAGCCCACCTGCTCTTTCATTTGGATAAAGGAGACAAAAGTCGAGCTTTGAGCACAGCAAACCTCAGCTGCTGTGAATGTTGCCATCTGACACCCTACCAGCAGGGAATTTGGGGGCTGGTTCTTTCAGGTTCTCTTACTCTGCTTGGCAATTCCAGGTCTGTTCAATACTGTTAAGCCTTCTAGAGCTGCTTCCCAGTAATTTTCTGTAATTTTCTACTTTAATGTTCTGCTTTATTTTTCCCCTGTTGTTGTTACTCTGCAGAGATGCCCAAAACACTCATTTTCATGCTATCAGCCCTGTTCAGTACTTATGAAAAGTGATGGCTGCTGCAGTGTTTACGGACGGCCTGGAGGGAGGGCCTGGCCACACCGTGTTAGCACACGGGGCAGTCCGGAGAGCAGCCATGCAGGGGGTCCCCTCACTGCCCTCATGTTCACTTTTTTGGGTGCCCCCAGAGCAGATGCCTCTTGCAGAAAACCCACGGGACCTCTCGGAATTGCCCAGTCTATGCTGAGACACGAGGTCATGGCCGTGACGCTTCTCCACAAGCACTTGGCCATGTATTGAGATGCTACTTGCCATTTAATCTTCTGGAGTTTTAAAGCTTTAAATACACACATCGCAATCTGACTAAGCACATGGAGACACTTCCAACCTGAAAACAGTCTCACTTTCCAGACAGGGTTCTGCTGCATGTGTGCTGAAGCACAAAACCTTTGGTCTGTGTTCATCAAGTACCGATCCTCCTCTCAAAACTGCTCTTTAGTTCATGCTGGCCTGAGGAGTCAACCACAGGTTGGAAGAAGCACCAACTGCTTGAAAATAAATGACAACATTCCTGTGCCCAAGATGACTGTTCTGCTGACTCAGTGCCAGGAATCATGGGAGGACAACGGAAACCAAAGCTCCCAGAGTTCTGCCCTTTTTTCCCATCCAGTTGTAGCTGAAACAAAACTGCAAGCTTCCATGTGCATTTTAGTATGCGGAGTGATTCTGATGAAGCCTAATCAGCATAATGATGGTGTAGAGCAGCGGCTAATCCAGCAGCAATTCCCGTCCAGCATTTAGGACCTGATTCAAACTCCACTGAAGTTAACTTGACTTCATTGAAGTTACCATTGATTTCAACTCAACTTGAATCAGGGCATTCATTACTGCCTTGAGATATAATCAAGCCAAGATACTGTATAAGATACTTTAAAAGTTAAGAAACTCACAAGAATGTTGTCTGAACACAATAAAGCTGGGCTACTCTTTGTTCTTATTCAGATGCACATCTAACCTTCCCAAAAAACTTCACTGATCTGTTCGCCTCATTAATGTCTTGTGGCAAGCAATGTATTGCATTAAGATGGGTTGATTTAAATTTACTGACTTCTTTGGATGTCCATATGTGTAACATGCTGTGGTAAATACAAAGAGCTATCATCTTCTCTGTCTTTTATACATTTAATTGGTTGCCTTTTAAAATTCCATCTCTCTCAGAAATGTCAAAACTTTAGAGCTATTATGATCATCTTAACGGCAAAATTTCAGCCAGAAGTTTCTTCATCTAATTCAGTAATATTTGCCTAAAATAGAGTATTAAGCTTGAAGAAAGACATGTGATCTGAGTTTAAAGATCAAATCCCTGAACATATCGTCCCAATTTTATTAATGTTATTCCCCAAATAATCTAATTAATTAAACAAAGTTAGATTAAAATGTGCAGACATCAAATGAGGCCACCCATCCAACTGTCTAAATAAGTTTCATATCTGCACCAAAAGTAAACCCGTATTAACTAACCTACACCAATTTTCCAGGACACATCACAAGCACAGTTCTCATTGAAGCAACCAGGACATCCTGATGCTGATCACTTAACCAGCTGCAACTGAATTTCTTAGTATAAATTTCTACCTAAGCCTTCCTAAAGCCTATATCTGCTGCCATGTGTTTGCATAGCGACAAGAAGACTAGAGTCGAACTGGGTAGCAGGTATTTGGGTCCATCATTAGGGAACCCTTCCTGAAACAGGTAAGTGCAAACAAGCGGTGCTGCACGCCGCTGCCCACCTTGCCGTGCCAAGGTGACGTCTTGGCCGAGGCACCTGGTCTGATGAGGTGGCTCTCCCTGAAAGAAGCGGTTCAGCGGCAAGTTGGTTCTCTACAGTTTACACTGCATTTTTCACTCCTCTCTAATGACTCCTGTGGTCAGCACCTTGTCTAATCACCTGAGCTCTGTCAGGGCTCTCCGGAATTCCTTAAGTCCTTTTTAGAATTAATAAGACTAAATCCCCATGAATGTCTGGGAAATTATTCCAGTCTACTCTTTCTGGCAAAGCATGGCAGAAATTACATTTGCCAGTCCAAGGAGCCTGTGTAATCCTGAATAACTGCCCACTGTGATTTCAGCAGAGGCACAGGTTCACAACTGGACCAGAGCACCGGCATCCACAGCTCAGCACTTGCCCTGTCACCAGCACAGGGTACGTTTCCGTCGTCACTGTCCCTCTTAAAGCCTTCCTGAAGACTCTGCAGAAAGGCTCGGAATGGCTCCATGTCACAGGTCCCAGAAACCCACAGCTGAGCAGAGGGAATTAGAACAGCACTCCCGCAGCAGACAGGCATCCAGCCCCGCAAGGAGAGGCAGGTGCACCAGTGGCAGGCACCGATCCATCAATGTGTTCATCAGCAGTTGTCTGGGACAAGGAACATCAGCTGCGACGAAGGGGACGGCGCTGAAAAGCCGCGGCAGGTGGTCTGCCTACACAGATCAAATTAGCTGAAAACAAGGGGGAAAAAGTCCCCGGGTGTCACTTCTTCTCTGTGAAATCCAGCGGAGGGAGTGTCGTGCTCCATCTGGCAGCAAAGGAGGCAGCCCTATGGAGGAGGAACTGTGGCTGCGATCACTTGCGAGAGCCCGAGACACACAGCGCTAAATGCCAGCAGCCTTTCCCGGGAGAATGGAATTTCATTTCTCGCTTCTCTTTCCCATTTGTTTTTTCCTTCTTTCTCTCACAGAGGTGATTTTTTCATCATTGCTGGCTGGTCAGAAGGCAGTGAAGTACCCAGAGCCTACTGATTTTATCCCTAAGGGTTATGACATCTCAAAAGACGCACTATTGTTGTGACACCTAACTTTATTTTGTCGTTTATCTAGCTTTTACTGAGATCTGCATCTTATTTTTTTAATTCTCTCCTGTTAAATTTTCTTGCACATGCTTGAGGTGACCTAAATGCTTCCCCATTTGTCATTTCTCTGTGTCTCGCCCCCACTCTGCAGCAGAATAAGAATGGAAGAACATCTCATCCTTTCCAAGACGCTCGGCTCATTTTTTTCTTTGAAGAATTCTGAGTGTGCCCTTTCCTTTGTCATGTGCAGTGCTTTCTTGCAGCAACTTTTAACAATTGTGATTGATTTCCTGGGTTTTTTTTAAGCATGGTTTAAAACTTCTGTAGCTTTCTGGCTGCCACGGTCCTTCAGTTTTTGTACCTTGACATTTTCTCTAGGAATTTGTTAAAAGATCCTCAAGAATTCATACTTTGAAAATTGTTCCAAATATATCTTTAATCATATGAATAATAACTAAGCATTAAAACAGCTAATAAAAATTTAGCTCAGAATTCTCCATAAATGTATAAATACATTTAAATATTTCTGCCTTTAATTTCACAGAGATAAATACAGCTATTATAAACACAGCAAGCAAGTGACTGTCTTTAGCATAATACTGGTAATAAATAATGCTCTCAAAAGAGGCTCTCTGATCATCACTTTTTTCCCCCCCCTCCTTTTTTTTTTTTTTTTTTTTTTTTTTTTTTTTAAAGTAAAACTTAGGGAACATGAAGGCACTGACCACCAAACTTCATGGTGTCTCTGAGAGCCTACCACACCTGTGCATTCACAGCATTATTATCAGTATGATACTGATACTCGTCAGTTGTCCACCTATGTGCATGCAGGCAATTTTAACCGCCTTTGGCTCTAAGCAGGTGGGACCGGAAGATGTGCCATTCATCCACAGTGAGGCAGACAAAAAACATTAACTTAGCAAAGCCTAATGCAGCCTATTTTATTTAGAAATTAAAATCCCACAAAGCTTAGCAGCATCCCTTTGCATCATAGTCCTCTGTGTGGCTATTCCAATTCAGTGTAGAAGCAAAACCTCAGAGAAAACCAGAATGGAAAAAGCATTACCCAATGGAGTTATGTGCCCAGGCAGTACTGTGTTTCAGCTGTGCACACAAAGGAGGAGTGCATGTGAAGAGATCTTTATTCTCCTCTTGCTTCCCAAGAGGACAGCATATGCAGTTTTTCTAACATTTGGGATGTCAGGCTTGAAAAAGGACCATGATGCCACATGAACCCAAGGAAGCCTGGGGGAAGCAGGTGACAAAGGACAAAAGGCAGGGGCCATTCTCATTTACTAGGTATGTACCCGATACGAGCGATACCCGGGCAATTCCCATTGACTGATGAGATGCATATTGCCACACAGCCAAGGAACTGTTTGAAGTTTTACTTGTCAAGATGAAGAGGAGGGGGGGAGAACATTGTAAAAATGTAACTTTGTTAAAACAGAAAGGCTTATAATATGATGAAATTTTAATCCTGTTTTTGAATGGCTTTACTAGAGCTTATTTCCATTTTGTGATATTTTACACAAAGCAGGATATTGATTTATTTTAACACATGACTAAGCAGGGCAAGTGGAGGAGAAGGGGAGAAAGAGAAGAAATTAATAACAGGAGATAATCCAGCCCTACTCTGCAAATGGATAATGCTAAGCACAATGCCCTGGTGCCAGGGTTCCCTTACACTTGGATTATAAATTGCCAGAGCTCAATGAAGGTTCCAGAAAAGAACAAAAGAGAAAATACTTCTGATACAGATGAGAATTGACTAAATTGGCAGAATCTCACTGGAGAAAGCATCAGCTCCAGAACAGAAATTGAAATATAGTACTGGCTGACTGAAGAAACGCACAAGGACCATTCAATAGGATTGGTGCTTTGCCTGGCAGGAGTGTGCTCAGTTTAACTGAAACCGATAGAGGTGGCAGGTGAGAACCCTTCTGTATGAGGTTAAGACTTTAAAGGCAGTGTGATGGAATTAACTGCAGTTGGCAGTAGTATCTAATGTGTGTACAGATGGATCAATGTGCTCTTGCCATAGAAACTTGAAGAGTAGGTGGATAAAAGAGCAAAAGTGAAGTCTCTTGGTAACCTGGGATCTCCAGGACCTCTGTGTATCTTATTGCTTTACTGTGATTCGATAGAGCTTATCTGGAACTTAATCTTCAGTGAAATTCAATCCTTCTCAAAGATTGACCTTTATTTCAAAGCAAAAATGTTCATTTGCTCATTCACTTCTTAGCAATCAATTAAATAAAAAAATGTGTTTGTACTAGATGAATTTGCAAAGTCATATCTGAACATGTGTGGATCAAACACCCACAAACTGAGCTGAAGGTTGAATTTTATGTACACACAGCAAGGGATTTCTGCATTGCAGAATTCCTGCATTGAGAACATTATGATTTTGTAAGACAGAGAGTACAAAAAACATGTGTGATTCCATGGTAGAAAGATAGGGAGAGGTAACCCTGGAGAATCAGGTAAACCTGCAGACTTGGCAAATCCTAGCTCTGTAAAAGTTAGGAATGAATCAAGATTTGTTCAATATCACCTTAGGTATTTCACTTAAGGAACACACCTTCCCTCTAGGCATGACTTTTATTCAATCTGCAGTACTCCCTGAAGTCAAAGGACGTTGGATAAATAAAAAACAAAAAATGTCACAGAAAAAAACCTGACATGTGCAAGTAACAAATTGTCTTGGCCAAATTATTATTAATAAAATTAATAATGATAAATCTTTCTGACCAGGTGACTTACTAGAAATAGCCAAATCTCAAAAAAAGATTCAGTTTACGTTTTGCTTAACTGTGTGCAGACTGGAGCCGTCCACCCCTTTGCTTCAACGGCAGCTTGCAGTTACAAATGAGAGCTGAGTTCTTTAACGACCGAGCAGTGCAGGCGAGGTGCAGGCTGAGACCCATCCTGCTGTGTCCTTGCTCAGAAACGCTGGGTGGCCTCCACATGTCTCCTGAACGTGCACACCCTCACCCTGTCCTCTCCCAGGTCCGTTATTTTGCTCTGCTGCAGCATGTGTGTGTGAAAAGGAGCATGGGACAAAAAATGCTTCTGGGAGGGAAAGGAGAAGAGAGCAACTGTGTGTGTCCCTGCGTAACCTCACGTGTCTGGGGAGGGCGGTGTGATGAGCCAGCACTCCAACTGCTTGGAGACCTGATGGCAATTACAACAAAATGGAGAAACGAGTCATTGAGGAGGTTAACTTCCCATCATCACCATGATTACAGTCCTCTCTTAAGCTCAGCTCCAAACTGAACAGAAACGATATTTAATTTCTGGGAATTTCCATTTCAACACAGAACAGAATTTGAATAATAATGCAAGCTCCCCAGTCCTCCAAATCATTGGAGCCAGTTCTCCTGACCCTTAAATTGATGTGATCTTGGACAAAAATACTTACATAAGAACATCACGTGATACTTGGCCCCATTTTAAAACTGAGAGAAACAGGATTCAGAGAGAGATGAAATGACCTGCTCAAGCAAACAAAACTAGCCAACTGCTGAGCTATGAAGAAACTCATTTTGCTTAGTCTCTGCAGAATAGGATGACTGTGTAACCTTTATTCATGTAAACTAACACAGCACAGATCTCTGGTGGTACCCACCCTCATATATACGGGAAATACAATTAGTAGGAATATATGAGGGGGAACAGTGAACATAAAGGCTGCCAACGACTTACGGTTTATGTTTTCCTCTCTCTAACAGGAAACAGGCCAGCTCTTCAAAAAAGCTGTGCTTTGTATGTATCTATATTTTTCTGAGTGAATATGGAAAGGTGAAATTCATTCTGAGACCTGCTTCTGTCTAACCTTTTCCTATCTATGGTGCTATTTCTGTTTATAAAAGATGGCATTGAATAAGTCAATAAAAAGCTGACTGTGTAACAAAGATTCTGTCACCCCAGTATTGATCCCAAACCTGATGCAGGTATGAGAAGAACACTTGATCTGCACAGTTTGCTAATGCAAAGCAAACATGTGTAGGTGTAAAACTCTATTGCCATCTTGTCTTAAGTGATATGATGACTAAAAACCACTGGCCAAATGGATGAAGCTTCATCTCTAGGAAAAAGGCTCAGATGTGACAAGACCTTTTGACACTGCTTCACATCTGACACCTGTATGGGGCAAACTTTTGGCAGCCTAAAGGAAGAAAGACTTCATGAAAAACTTCTCTCCCATTTAAATTTGAGAAATTAGTACATATACGTCTACAGAAGCCAAAGTTAGGTATTCTACTTACCTGAAAGCTTCTATTTATAAGTGTCCTTTACATTATAAAAAGCTTATTTAAATTGATCATTTTGAAGATTTTTGCCTTTGAACACATATTGCGTGAAGAAAAAAACCCTAAATCCTGAAAAATCCTTGAGAATGCATTCCACTTTGTTGTTAGTGGTGTTTTTTTCCTCCCAAAGAAGCATAAAGCAGGACTTTCTTCCTCCTGCTGCCCAACATCTCTGAGCCCTGTGAGCACAGGCAAAGCTGCAGCAGGGTAAGACCTTGCTCTTGCCCTTGCTGCCCCAGCCTGAGAAGAGAGAGATGGTATCTGCTGATGGAGCTGTCTGCTCCTTCCTTGCCTCAGAGGAGAAGGGCATGCATGGCGAGGCAAAAGAAAACTCATTTCTCAGGAGAAAAGCTGCAAAAATGTAAGCCCCAAACATGAATTCTCAGGAAGAGGAGAGAATCCAAACTTAGGCCCTTAATTGTAGAGACCATTGGAAAAATCTGGACTCCAAGCAACTAGAGGAAATGGAGGGGCTCCAGGTGACTCAATCAACTCAGCTATGAATAAATGATGAGCTCTCAGATATTGTACACAGAAACAAGAAGCTGCCTGCTGTTCATTTGCACACTGCTGAGAGCAAAGCATATTTGTACAGGCAGCTTTTGGCATGGAGGAAGGGGGAAATTGAGGGTTTGTACTAAAAAATTAAACGCCTTGTTTCCAGATTGGCTGCTAATAGCACTATGTTCCTCACAGTAAGAAATAGGTGTTTAAAGATCAACTATATTTCTTATATACTGCATGAGAAGTAACTGGACACACTCTTTTCTCTCCCTTCATTTCTTCCTATCTTGATTTCTGGTTTTCTTCACAATGTTAGAAAGCAGAGAAAGTTAATAATTCCTCAGCTGAAGCAACATTTATAGCCAAGAGCCTCCCTGCTTGTGTTCACGTTTGCAAATTGTCTATGCAGGTTTAGCTCGCAGCTTTCATAATTCCCTGCCTTGTTTATTAGGCTGCAGTGAGGCCGCCCTAGGCAGGATGACAGAAGGAAAAGGAGCTGCACGGTGCAGCAGGGGATGTGTGGCAGGGGGACTCGCTGACAAACTGCTCTGAAGGGACCTGCTTCAGTCACCCCTTCTACAGCTCTATTTTAAAGGAATTAGACAAATGTCTGATACATATTTGATTTCACCAACCTTTCAGATTCCTCTGCTCACCTATGCTATCTCTGTTGTAAAGGACACTGCAGTTATATTTGTTTTATTTCAGTGTAAATTCCATAGCAAGGTAGGGTATTTTAAAGCTGTGCAAAAGACAGCAAGACAGCAAAGAGTGACATTACGGCTTTATAAACATCTTCTTCCTTATATTCTTTCCATTCATTTCTGTAGCCTTTAGATGCAGTATTTAAAAAACACTTCCTCTTACATCTAAGATATATGTAAGATCCGGTAATACATGTCAGACCTTGAAACCTATGCTAGTGGCATTGATATAATGACTCAGTGTATCATAATTGACTTAGATATCCTGGATGAAACCCTGACTGTTGAAGTCAATGGCCAAGCAATCATCACGCAAGATCCCATCTTTCTAACGCACCCCTGTGCTCAACTCACCGCTCCTCCTCGTCGCTCTTCCTCCCAGGCCCACGAGCGTCCCGCTGGGCGCAGGTTTGGGCGATTCCTCTCGCAGGCCCCCACGCTGATGTCGCCTGCATAAACCCCAACACTTCTTTACATGGAAGCATTTACACAGGCAGGTGTTTCAGTAAGCACGGAGCGGCTCTCGTCTCACCGAGCTGGGGCCACGCACTGCAAACAAATTAACTGCAATTATTTCTGTGTCAAGTCAGGTGTTTACTCAGTTTTGTGGGACCAGGTCACAAGATTTCCAGCCAGGCTGGGGGGTCTTGCACAAACCACAGACAGGGAGGCATCCAGACCAGACACAGAAGCCACTTTTTCTCTCCTCTCTCTCACTCTTCTTTCAATGTATTTTATAGTGTTTGACTAAACAATATGAGACTCAGGGGGACAAGGAAAAGAAGAGTGTTTCCTGAAAAGCAATAAAATTATTATGCAAATGTAGAGACAAAATAAGTCTATTTATTTAAATTTTAGCATGTTTCACTTTTTTACACAAGACTGATCTCAAGAACCTAAACAAGGGGCTCATCCTAGAACAATGGCGTTAATTTACTTCGCAAACGAGACCCAGGAGCCCTGGAGGCAATGGGAAAACACGAGATATGTTGAGGGGAGGATGCAGTGTAATTAGTTCTGCTTAATGTCCTCTCAAATTTAGTCTGGGGTTCAGTTCTTCCAGTTCACCTTAAAAAGATAATGGGGCCCTTTCAAGCTGCCAGAAAATATTTGGCTCAGGTATAGAGGGGCCTCCAGTGCAAATTCACTTGTATCATTAGAAAAGCCATCTCATTTTACGTGAGCCTAATGAAAGTACACTTAATTTGTAATTTTGTGTAATTATAGATCCTGATGTGACAGACGAATGTGAATTCAGTATCAGATAGTGAGTTCATCACTCCTTGTATCATCCATTTCTCAATTATCTCTAATGGTTGTCTTCATAAGATTTATATCTTGTCATTTTGCTGCTAATCCATGTAAAATATTCTAGTAGATTTGTACCACTGAATCCTCCTGAAGAGACAGATTTCAGTGTCCTCACCAAGTGAAGTTTTTGAAGGTCACGTTTCAAAGT
Source organism: Eudromia elegans (assembly GCA_003342815.1). NCBI lineage: Eukaryota > Metazoa > Chordata > Aves > Tinamiformes > Tinamidae > Eudromia > Eudromia elegans. The sequence goes on along the minus strand of PTEX01000052.1, from coordinate 4,145,101 downwards.
ACCAAACAGTCGGATTGTGTTCAAATACCTAAATACCTAAAACTGAAATAACAATAACACTTCCTTCCACCTTATGGTACTTTTCCCAGATATAGGTTGGATCTCAAACATGTGGCCACTTATTTCTACATACACAGAATCATTCAACTAGAAAACCAAACAAAAAAAGTTTCTAATCTCCTTTTTACCCTTTTCCTATTTTCATAGTCATCTGCAGATATCTGGGGCAAGGGTTCATATCCATTTTAATGAACAGAAAAACTAAGCTGACACATTACAGTGGCTTTGCTGTGTTCCTTCATCTTGCTGTGAAAGCTTTCAGGATTAGCTCAGAGCTTTTTTTTTTTGGGCATACAAAGGTGACGGGGGGCAGCAGGCCTAGTGAAAACAAATCCTTTGCTATCAGAAAGAGCAGAGTTCATGATGCAGTTCTGTTTCATCTAACAAAACCGGAAATATTTCAGCTGTTCTGACACTTTGAAATATTCAAAACTATTTTCACTTTGTCATTACCATAACTACTATATTGTCTTGACTACAGATGTTTCAGTATTTTCATTATAAATGTTTTGGTTATGTTAATTTTGCAATGTATGACATAATTGAGTTCCCTTAAACATCCTTAAATTGTTAGGCACTCCAAGTACCTCTCAGCATCATATTTGATTATGGAAAAGCTTGTAAGCAAGACTTTTTTTTTCCCCAACAGTATCTTTTTTACACTATAAAATCAAAACTGCTTCACATTCATCTAATGCCTTACCAATGCATTTGAATCTGCTTATCCCTAAACAGTGCTTATTCATAAATTTCATAAAAATATTTTTTATCAGATTTTTTTTGGAAAAAAGAAGTCCTGCTGTACATACCAGTGTGTCATGACTCGTATGTCATCATTTAAGGGGTCTGTAATACCACAGACACTGAGCTAAAAAGCAACTTGGAGCAATACAAGCAGCAAGGGAGAAAATACTGGTGAAAACTGACATGCATGGTTACATAAATGAAGAATTATGAGAACGAGAACTTATCTATCAAAAGCTACTTTTCTATCAAAACTTCATCAAAATACATACTTCTAAGGACAGAATATGCATTTTGGTGAATTTTGATAGAAAGACAGAATATAGATTTTAACGTAGCTTTGGAAAGGCATTCATTGCAGTATTTCTCAGCTAAGTAGCAGTTCTTCAAGATATCTTGCTTAAGATTGACCCTGGAAACAGCTTCCAAAGACAAAAATTTGGAGCCACATCTTCGGCCAGGATAATTCCACAGTTCCACTGTGGACAACAGAGCTCCACTCATCCACTCCAGGAAACCATCCGCTTCCCGCTTACAATACTGATGACTAAATATAAGCAGAGATGGGAAAGTTTCTCAGCAAACCGTGGAAAGCAGCGATATAATTCTTTGCAATTGCTCAGGCAATAACAGTAGTGCACAAAACTAGATTTGGGAGCTGGATCCAGCTTTTAAATGATGTCTCACTCCTGCAGTAAAAGCGCTGCCTATTCGAAGAAACATGGAATGAGAAATTATTTTTCTCAGAATGAGAAGTGCTACTCAAGGTATGAGAAGGAAGATCAACAGAAAGAAAAGAGATTCCATGAATCATAATTTCCTCTGTTTTCCTTTTTCCATTTATTAAATTAAAATCTCTAGCATGCAGATAGCTTACTCATGTAATGTTTCATTTCGCAGGTTTTTGAAGGGAAGGCAATAGAGGCAAAATATAATAATCACATCTTGCCTGTCATATCATAACCATATTGTAACTGGAAAGATTTAGAAAGGGGATCAAAAAATAAAATGTTCAGAAGATTGCAATGCGTGGAGACATGTCTATGAAAAATATTCTTGTCATCTTAGCTAAGAAATGATGTATCTCACTTTTTTTTTCCCTCTTAAGTGTGGTTTGGGCAAACGGCTTTCAAATGAAGCCAGCAGCAATAACTCCCTCTTCCCCAACTGCTGCAAGCTTCTACCACCATTTGGATAGCAGCAATTTCTTGTGCATTTGTTGCCCTCCCTACAGAGCAACTCATACGGATTTCAGTTTTACAGAGCTTTGTTTTTGCCTCGTGTGCTCTGTACTTGACAGCATTGGCACACAGCGGTGGCTTCGAATATAATAAGGTGTTAGTTTGTGCTTGTTTCCATCCCTGCCACAATCACTGGTGTGGATAATTGCGGCATTCCTCTCTCCTGCCTTCCCTTTCCTTTTGGAGCATATTGTACCAGCTTCTGGCACCGGAGAAAGCAGCGGGGTGATGCCAAGGTTGCCTTCATCCTGCGGCCACCCCACTCTGCCTCTGCTCCCAGCGGCTGCTGGTCCCTTCTCCAGTGCCCAGGGCCTGTGGCCAGAGAGCAGGGAAAGAACTGGCCTACCCTTGAAACAGCGGGCTCGGGAGAATGCATTCAAATCTTCACGTTATTTTCACCTTTTTTAATGCCCACGGTTCTGCTAGTGCAAATTCCCCGTTACTGAATAACTAACTAGCAGAACTCCCCTGTCCGAGCCACTCCAGCACTGCTGATCCTGTGTGCTTCTGCCCAAAGACAGATCAGTAATTTGGGGAACTTGGATTTCCAAAGATCCTCATTGTCATCTTCTGGTGGTTCTGAGACTTTGTTCTGAGACTTCAGAAATAAAAGTTAAAGTTGTGCCTCTGCCTTTTCCCTATTTAACTTTTTTTTTTCCCTTTCATTTTGGAGTTTGCCCAAAGGAATGCAGTTCCAAAGAAGAATAGCTCTGTTAAATGGAAGAGAGCTGTTAAACTAGATCCCTTGTTACAGGTGCACAAAAGCACAGTTGCTCCCTAAGTGGCAAGGACTGGAACCGGAATGGGAGTAAAGCTGGGCTCGAGAAGCCCCTTTCATACCTCAAACCCTCACTGAAATCTTAGCAGGTGGACATAAAACAGAAATTCATCCCTTCCTGAAAGAAAGGCTAGGATCTGGGTCGATTTTTTTCTGAAGACTTGGGCTAAAACATTCTGCTGTTATCTTTTCTCTATAGCTTTTGGTATAAATTGTAATGGCCCTCAGCAGGTTTTAGGCACTGGAGGACCAGCAACCTTCATTCTAGAAGGACAGAGATGCTCTAGAGCAGAAATCCCTCAGTCTTTGCCCAAAGTTCCTTTCTAAGGAGAACCACCCCAGAGCTTGCACTCGACTGCACAAGGGGTTTAGGATGGAAGATCATACAAAGAGACAGGACCTGAACACCTCTTAATTCAGACTGGTGCAAACTAGTCTTTATCTACCAGCATAATTTAGCCTCTGAGCACCCCCCGCAGAAGTGAAGCACATTGAAAGAAATTATTTAGCAATGGTAATAATGACTTAAAACTAGCACCTTTCACTTCAGACACCAGCAGCTACTATTAGAAAGACTTAATAAATATCTATTACTCATATGCATTTATATTATTTTACTAAAAGTCAGCTATTGTCACACTGATAAGTTCATCTATTATTTACATTAATGACAACATTTTGCTCTTCAACAGTAGCCTATATTTAAACATTTGGAGAAGAAATACTAATCCTTACAAATGTCTAAGTCTGGAAGTTATCATCATCCTCCCTGTGAGTAATATAAGTGCTTAATATATTAAACAGTTTCTTCCAAAGCTTTTCAATGAGATATCTGGTATTTCCCATGACATTGTCATCTTTCTCAATCATTACATTAACTGAGGCACCTAAAAATTGAAGGTAGAAAATAAAACCCCAAACCTCTCACATTTGAGCAAACAGAAGGAAAATTTAAGTGAAAGGGACTACAGCTAAACCAGAGCTTAGCACATGGAAGTGCTCTTCTGTCCCATGGCAATGTTTGTATTTTCCTACCTTTTTCAGATAGGACAGCAAGAACCACCACAGTGTAGTGCGTACAAGCAGGCTAATTAGTTTGTTAGCAAGGTTAATTACTGCATCAGTATGGTACCTGGCCTCATGCTGTTATCCACCCAAGAAAACCAGCCAATTCACACTGAGCTGTGGGCCCTTCTTTGTAATGGACTACGGCTCTTACCTGTCACTGAAAGTAGTATTTCAGACATTTTGTGAGGGAAAGGGAAAGACTACATTGCGCTGATTTCCAAATTTAGAACTGTTGAAATTATCAGCAGTCTTTTCTGAAAGAGGATTAGCAATCAGAACTGAAAGAATATTAAAAAAATCAATTTCTGCTGTCATGTTTTTGCCAACTCAAAGCACCCCTAAAACTGCTCCTGGAAACAAAGTGGATATCCCCTTTTGCACTAATCCCTCCTGCAGTTCATTGTCCTGAGACCACTTTCTACCTTTGTTTTCAGTTGCAAACTGTTGAAATTGCAACTTTTCTGCTCCCTTCCTCCCATTTATTCTTCCTCTATCATTTTCCCCAGCTCTAACTCGGTTGCCCTTGCACAGGCACTTCACTCCAACACCCCTTGGCAGACCTTTGACAGCCTGAATTGATCGCAGTTGCCTCCTGTGAAGCACATCAGCGCTGTCATACCCTAGTCTTTACTTTCATCCTTTTAAAGGGAATGGCCAGATTCCCACCTAGCTCACTCCAACAGTAAGCTCTGAGATCTCAGATGCCTTTACAAACTGCTGGAAAGAGAGGACACCAGCCCACAAAACATGATCAAAACGCTCCACCACGTGATTTTGGAATAAACAGCACTTGTAAAAACACACAAAACGAAACCAAAAAACCTAGAGATACAAGAGTGAAAGAGAGTAAGAGGCAACCGTGATGCCATAACTTTGCAACTGTCTTTCAGTAACCTGAAACTACAGCTGAACTTCATGCTGGAATGCTGAAGTACTCTGATGGACTTAACTCTTAACAATGATGGACTTAACTCTGCATCACACGTGGGAAAGAGGAGTGAATTCTTTGCAATGTACTTTATTAAAACGCCAATTTTGACTTTTTGCCTATGACAGGGCAATCCGCAAGAGCAAGTAATAATGCAGTGCAGCTTTGAATTTTTAAACCTTTCTTCCACCTCTTTTCCACTTTGCATTTTTCTCTCCTCCTTCAATTAGTACAGGAGTGGATGATCGTGACTCCAGCGCGTACAAAATTAACAGGTTTACCCTTTCCTGCTTCCCCGTTTACCCACCTTGCAGTGAGTCTTTACTCGCCCTGCAGTAGTGGTGTCCAGTGGGTTCAGAAGGTACAATCAAATGTGTCAAGAAATATCTCCAGGTTATTTAAACTGAAGAATTTTTTTTTTTCCCAGTCAAATGTTGAGGTAAAAGCAGACCTAGTGAGATTTCTGGAAAGAATTATGAGGGCTCCAATCAGAAAAGACTTAGCTGATATTAATAACATTCAGTTTTAAGATCTCCGGCACTTTCGCACAGGAATGGAGTTTCGTGCCACAAGTATGCCAAGCAAAAGCTTGTGGAACAGGAGCACCAAAGAAACTTACAGACTTGGCTTAGACAACAACTTTCTGTTTGACCTTGGATAAATCACTTGTCTGTTTGCATCTCAGGAAATCAGTTGGAAAACAAACATAAAGGCTGGCCTCTCTGACAAGCAATGTCGGGCAAACTGACATGGGCTCCTGTGGCATCCCTTACTGACATGTATTTCTTTAAATGGAAGATTATCTAACAGGTATATTGGGGTGTGGGGGAGTAACAGCAAAAAACAATTACTAAACATGGCAGATGAGAAATGCACCTATATTCATCTACTGCACTAAAGTAGAGACTTCCCACTCCGTTAACTGTAGTCCAAAAGACCAGACAGGAAAAGATTGGTATGAAAGTATATGATTTTCCAACTTCTTTTCTTCAAATCTTAGATTTGAGGAAGTGGGAAAAGGTTCAAAATTTATTTCAATCTTATTTCAACCTTTTGATCCAAGTCAAATGCTGTAAAAACATACCTCAGCAGTCCACAGTGGTAGATCTGCATCACCGGGCACACAGAGCCTCCCGTGCTTCACCCCACTGCAGCCTCGTCCCAACACCAGCGCACACCCAGCACTGCTCCCTCGCTCAGTCGCCACCCTTTTTTTTTTTTTTTTAAATTTTTCCAAAAAAGATGCAAAGCTGGAAGAAAAATACCAGGAAAGTTTATGATATGGTTGGTTGGTTGCAACCAGAAGTGTTTTGGAAAATCTGAAAGAAGTGAGCTATTTACGTGAGTACTTATAAATGTTAAACATCTGTGATTCACACTGTGTTCCTGGTGACTCCTTAAGCCTTGCTGCTTTGCTCTGCTTCTCGGAGCAAGGGTATGTATGTGACTTGGCAGTTGCCAAGGTAACAGTCATTTGGGGGAAACAGCAGAGTGAAACAGACTTATAAAATCGATACAAAATTGACATTAAATGGCAATGGCTTCCCCAGGCTTACATTTGCTATTTAAAATTAAATTTATTTTCATGAATATATATATACACATATATTTAACGTGTTTGGATGTTGCTGTTACATGTAAATATATTTGTTTTTTGAAAGTGAATGGCAGTGCCTCTTATATTCATTTTAAAAAGAAAAATATGGATCAATAATCTATGGGAAATGTGCTTTTTCCTTTAAACTACACCAGCAGCTGCTTTGTCACACCACATGCCTCCAGCCACCCCCTGCAGCTGTCTGCTACTGAAAGGAGCAACCCCGGCAGGCCCTTTGAAGAAAGCCCTGTGGCTCCCTTGTGTCAAGGTTTGCCACGTCCCTTCCAGGAGGTTCCTCCTGTAGCTCAAGTGCTATCAGTTGCTCCGGTTGCCTCACCTAACGTAAGGAGAACATGCATTAACCTAGGATTTTCCTTCTCCATATCAGGGCAAACGCATCACTTTTTTGGTACTTGTGAGGCATGCAACATTCTTAGATGATCACGACAGAGCTCTTATTTGGAGCTAATCCCACCGGAACTTTACTACATCTATAGCTAAAAGAGCAAATGGAGGAAGGAGAAGGGAGTCTCTTGCCAGTTGATAATACACTTCTAAAAAGCGTTCATTTCTTAAAGGCTCAAACATTCCTTCACAAGAGGAAAACAGAATATCAGGGCGGTCGCAGCCACATGAGAGACCCAATTTGTGAAGAAGCAGAGAGGTAAGCAGCATATAAAACTAGAAAACAGCAAAGCACTCCAGAACCAAAACAACCTTTCCATCCAAAGTACACGTGTACAAAGGCTGGGATTAGCCTGACCTAAAGGAGTCACTTGAGCATTCAGGACTGTGCCGAGAGTTGGGGAAAAGGCAGGAATAACGAAAAGGGACGACCATGTGGAAAAGATTCCTACTATCACCTTGGCCACTGCCGAGAGAAACCCCACAAAAGAGCCAAGCTAAATCCAGTCCCGGAGGTTCACTCAGTGCCCTCGGCATCACTCAGGCTGTGAGCTGATATCTGGCAATAATTTTCACAGCAGTGAATGATCACTTGCACTGCTGTATATGTTTTGTAGGAAAAACAGAGGGCAAATTTGAGTCCTCAGGGGAAACATTCTCCAGCTGTAAGACTTGCCCATAATAATCAGGATTGCATTAGTTCTGATATATTTTGTAAATACCTTTGAACCTGTTTGTTTACCTGCAGGCTAGCAAAGAAACATAGAACCAGGCGGCTTTCAGCGACGAAACACAGTCAAAGCTAAATAAAGCCTTTGCAAATGCAACTTGCACCCTGAATGTCTCAAGGGAAGCAAGTTGTTGCTAATGTTGTCTGTCTCTGCTCCCTCTGGGCTGTCTGAGCCTCTGCAGCCATGTTTCTGGAGCCTTCATCCCCGGGTGGCCGGCCAAGCCCACTGGGGAGCGGAGTGCACAGCTCCGGTGTGGGTGCAGCAAGGGGCAGGGGGAAAGTCCTGCAGCGTTTGGATACCATTCTGTCCAGGGAAAGGCAAATTATGGGGATCCCTGAAGCACTTGCTTCCCAAAGGGGAAACAGGACACAAGGCAGAGCTGCAAAAGTCGCTCCATGGACTAGGTAGTAAGAGCAAAGGAAGAAAAAGGGCCCCCTTGAAAGTGTGTGATATGAAACACAGGTCATGACAGCCCAATCTGCAGGACAGAGCAGTGTTACAAGGCAGCCTAACAGCTGCGAACATCGCTGCCCCGTGGTGCAAAGTCCTTGGGATTTGTTCCCATTAGATCCAGGCTGCGCACAGCAACTCTCCCTCACCCCCTTAATGGGTTTTGCAGCCACTGTAATCAAATCAAAGTATCTGGTTATAACACATCGGGGAGAAGGTCTATGTGCCCCAAACCACTTCTGGATGTGGATTTCTTTGAGCTAGACAATCACAAGAAATGAACGGCTGGCTGCATCAAACCCGTTGAGAGCTGCTGGTCGCCCGTTATACACGGGTGCTTCGGCCAACATCTGCCAGCTCGTCCTTCCGAATGTTGGGAAAGGGAACCCTCACCTGCCTCTCACAGGTGCAGAGGGCATGAAAAGAAATGAATCCTGTGCTAACTGGACGTGAATGCTGGCAAGGGAGGCTGGGCCTCTGATGTTGCTGAATTCACTAACAGGATCCTCCTCCCCGAGAGGAAGGAGATAGATTTCCCCATTATTTATCACAATCAGATTATTAACCATTCGAAGGTGACATTAGAGGGGACAGGGACGACGCTCAGACTAACGCGCACCCCACGAGGGGCAGCCCAAGAGCACCGTGGCGGTCCGAGGCACTGCCCTGCCCCGAGCAGGGCTATGCACCGCGCCGGCCACGGCTGCTGAACATGAGCCCAGGGCTGCCCCTGCGGCCGGGGGCTGCCCTGCACCACAGCGGGGGCAGAGATGGGCGAGCCAGTATTCAGCAGGGCTCTCTACAAAAGGCTCAGACCCTTAACGCAGTCACTGTTGCGGTACCATCCATATTTTTAGCCTGTTTTGATAGGAGAGGCCTTTTCTTTTTGTTTCAGCCTGATGACAGTTAATTAAACAAACATTTGCCTGGATCCTGATGCATATTTTATGTGGTGAACTGGTTCAAAGGAAAAACCTGTTTGAACTGTGTGGGTAGGGGGGGGAAGCCCTTACATAAATAATCACATCTTTTCATGAATCACCACTTAATATTTCATCACCTCCTCGCCCTTCTCTCTGATATCCCTTCTCTGGAAGTCTGTTCTGTTTGTTTTGTTAAATTGACACATGAACAAATCAATCTGTCTGCTGTTTCGAGCAGCTAAGCCTTATGCATCCATGTTCCCAAAAGCTGAGAGGAGGAAAAAAAAAAAAAAAAAGAGGAGAAATACCTTGTTTGGGTGAATGGCAAAGAGTTGTTCCTTTTTCTGGCAATTCAGTTAAACCCTGAGAGATAAATCATTACATTTTGAAGTTGGATTTGGAACAGAAAAGCTACTAATTGAAAGCATCCAGTGCCCTGAGATCGCTTTTGTGCCCAGACCTTGGAAGTGGACATCAAACGCATGCTCTGCAAGACAAGAGCAGAGACGCACCGCACCTGAGGTAACTGCCCACGTCGGGGAGCTCTTCTGCCTGCCGGAGGCGGCCGAGAGCAGGGGCTGCGCCACAGACCCTGTACCACGCGCTCTGGGTGTCCCTGCTGGAGCAGGGGGTTGGACTGGATGGTCTCTAGAGGCCCCTTGCAACCTCAACCCCTCCGTGCTGCTGTGTGATTCCGTGGGACTGGGTGCCAGTCCTGCCCCGTCCCATCCCATGCCACCCTGACCTGTGCGCAGGAGCAAGGAGGAGGACACGCTTTCTAACTGCCCTCCTCGCTTTGCTCCTCTGCGTGAAGGACCAGACCAGCCTGCCCCTGCCTGATTAAAAACCTCTATCTCTGTGGCTGTTACATGCAAAAGCAGGGAATAAACCATTCCAAGTTAAAAGAAAATTGCAATTAGACTACCTTTATGCCATACCCTACAGAAACACCAGTTTTAACACGTAGTTGGTCAGAAGAGACACAGTGGGTGTTTTCTGATTAGGAAAGCAGCTAGCGAGGGGAAACTGCCCAATCCTGGGCACTCGTGGCTTTCCTCCTGGGCACACAGGGTGGATTCCTCTCCATCACTACAGACACCTCTCACTAGGCATCGCTTATCAAAACCGTGGCGGATATCAGAGAAAACCTTTGCTAGCGAAAATGGCTTAGGAACAGATTTCAGCAGTGAGGTAAATAATGAGTTCAAAGCCTCATAGGTTTTAAGCCTGGGATAAGTTTCACTCAGTTTGAGCTGGAAAATACAAGCTACCAGACTTCACTCAGTGACTTTCGTAATGAGACCAGTAATTTAAGGACAAACTAACGCATCCGTTTTAGAGAAAGTCCAATCTTACAGCTGAAGGAAAATTTACTGCATCACTTGGAAAGTTCTGCATTACAATTACCCTCATTAGAAAAACGTTCCTCCTCATTATTTTAGGTGCCGTTTTTGAAAGCTTCATGGTTCACACTCATTTATATGGAAAAAATAAACAGTTTATTATGAAGTATGGAAATATGTTATAACATGCTCAAAAATTAGTTCAATTTTAATGAGGTTGGAGAAAAAGGAAGTCATGTTTTCATTTCTGTTCTGGCTGGAAGCTGAAACACAGCCTGCAAGGAGTGTTCCAACCCAAACAGAGAGGCATTGCTGAGATCTCACAGAAAACCCTGTTCTCCCAGGAGATGCTGATCAAATTTCTATTAAAACCTTTGAGTCTTTCTGCTGAAATCCTTAGGCTACAGGCAGATCCAAAACAACCTACTTCTAAACCAAGGTATTTAACCTTGGGGTGCTTATTTGATATGAAACACAGCTGCTTTTCATTTCTGAAGCTGATCAAAAACTATGCATTTAAAATGCACCTTGGCCCTCCGAGTTCATGTACAGAAGCACTTGGAAATGCAAGTATAACTTCATATTCATTTCCCGTAGGATAGAGAGGAGGTTTATAACATTCAGGACAGCATCTCCATTTGCACAAAATTTCTAGTCAGCTTCTGCATGAGCCTTTGCAAACTGCATCTGTTGCCAGTGTTTACCTGGACAAAACAATTTTCCACAATGGTAAAAAAGAAAATGGAACATTAGCTTGCAATTGAAACAAAAGAAAACAAAGCAAGGCTTTGATGTCAATGGATGAAAAAAGAGATTGTGGCTGTGCCAACATTTTGTTTCAGCGCTTCACTTCATATAAATATATCTGTGCCAGAGGAGTAGGATAGCTCAGCATCACTGGAAGCTGAACAGATGCTCATTTCTTTATGATTCTCTGCCCACTTCAGCAGTATCTACATTCCAAATTGATACTAAAAGCTAGTACTAATAACTTCTCCTTGACACTTTGAATTGCAGCAGTGAGAAACTTTGCTTTGACCTTTATAACCCCCATATACTACTAATAAGAAAGAAACAACCCAAAGCATTTCTGTTTTCTTGAAAAAGAATACAAGAGGAGGGGTTTCCCTTAAAAGCACAGTCTCTACAGCACTCTCTTCCTAAAAGGGATCCTTTAGTCTGTTACCCACACACACGTATATATAATGTGCACATAGAAATATTTTTGCATGTATGTTTGTACATCAGCCCTCACATGTTTCCTGGTATCCCGCGTCCTCACTATAAGATACACGATCCCAGGGAAAGACCAGGTTTACCTCCACCGCATGTGGCAAGCAGATGTTATGTCCATAACCCACCTAAGCAGCAAAACGTGAAGATGTAACGAGATCTTTGCCATGCCTCTAGAGAGAATTATTATATTAACCACCTCCCAAGGTTGCTTTGTATCTGTAGTGCAGTTTCTTTGTCTAATACATGAAAACACATTTTTCCATCTTTTATTATATCATTAGTAATTGCTGCTTTGTGGCATACACTTCCAACTGAGATTTTTCATGGGGAAAACCACACTTCTGAATCCTTCCCTATGTTTTATGTTGCTAAAATAGCCACCTATTCAAGATTTGCAATGTAAGAAAAATGTCTCAGGTACTTACTTTGGAGCTCTTGGCCAAACAGGATACTGGCTTATGTAGGTATTACTGCACTTCCAGGTTTTCTCAAATGGCCTCTTGCAATTCTAGGAAACACAGAGGACAACTGCTTAGGCAGAGGAAAGAAACTGGAAATCTTGCAGTTTATGCTTTTAAGACAAGTCTGTCAAATGCAAAAAACTTATTCTGTGTTGTTACAACCAGCTTTGGATATCTTTAGCTTACATATACCACCTAAGTACATTATATTTATTAAGCTAAAGCAAGAGTCAACATTTATTCAGATTTCAAATTAAAAGGGCAAAACACTGAATAGTCCTTGAACAGGTACCCACTTGGAGAATGTATCACTGCTGACCGGACCATTAGCAATGACTAAAAACCTAACATAAAATGGAAATATCAGTATCAAATTTAGCTTTTCTTTTTCCTCATGCTCCTGTGCCATATAAAGCATAATCAGCCAGTGAATTTGTGGAAAACTGAGTTCAGTCATCAAAGAACTCCTGCTATTTATAGCTCTTCTTATTTCCTTGCTCTAGGACAGGTAAGGGTTCCTCTAGGCATTGTTCCCTTTCCTCCAAAAAATGCCTAGTTAAGAAATCAAATCATAGTTAGAATTCATTTTTCACAGCTATCAGTGAAAATGGTGCTTTGAATTGATGTGTAATTTGTACAGAAATCACAAAGAATGGATCAACTGTTTCACAGATGGATACTGTGTGCTATAGTGGAAACTTGGAGGCTTTCTTTAAAGACTCAGCAATACAGAGAAAAAATGCTTTTTTAATGTGTGTTGATCATATCCAAGCTCTGTGTATATTAAATAATGTTCCTAATTTGAAGACAGCAAGTCACCTGCAGAGCGATCTTTAGGTTCTGAAGATGTCCTTAAAGCATTTGACACAAGGTACACCCCAGCAAAGGTCAGTGCTCGCTTTAAGACTACTGAGAAGGTTAATTTGACCAGATGAATTCAGACTTCACTCTGAAACTCAGTTGACATTTTTAGATAAAAAGTGAGTGATGGTGGTGAAGGAAAAAATCAGTCTACACTGTGTCTCTTCACAGTCACCAGGGCAATGTGGACATTTTCAACCGTACTGAAGAGTGAATATTAAAACCTTGAACTTCTCAATTAAGATTTCCACACAGAAGCTGGGTTCTAGAGCCCCAACAACTTCGAAAGAGTTTTTGCCTACAGTAGCAATGGGAACTACACAAGTTCATCACAGCACTTTACAAACATCACCTTAGGTACTGTGTTCCCTATCCTGCCGCAATTTCACCAGTCAGTGGGGAGAAAAGGGGAAGAGCTGGCAAAGGCAGCGCATTGCCGAGAGCCCCAGCAAAGTGGACGGTGGCCCTGCGGGTGCCCAGCACAGCAACCAGCATGTGACGGGGGTACCCAGCCTCACCCACAGCCGCGATGGTTGCAAGGGCTGGGCAGAGACACAAGCATCTTCAATGCTCAGAAAGAGAAGGAAACAACTAGAGCAAAAAATTATCGTTAGAAGTTATCTACATTTGCATGAAAAAGAGCTACGTATATGTGTGCATACATACACAAATATGTGTAATGTATATATATATAATACACACATGTGCACACATGCATGTAAAAACCTAACTGAAAATTTCTGAGAAATGTCTTATTTTGGCAAAACAAATAAGAATTTAAAAGCTGCCATCCCCACCTAGAGCACACCAGGCGCTTCTAGCGCGCTTGGTAATTTTCAGGCAGGCACACTGCCACTTTAGCAGATGGGGAAGAGCGCAGGGCTGCCAGCGAACCAGCCTGGCCCTGAAGTCTGGAGATCCCTCGCCAGCTCCTTGTCCCAAAATGCTTGAGCAGCACTCAGTGTTTTGCTTCTGTGGCTGGAGCGGATGGGTCACTGCTCAAACATGGAGCATGTGTTAATATTCTTTTAAAATCTCCAATCACCTGAATGAATTATCTGTCTTGAGAAGTAAGTTTGGTCTTGTTCAATTCTTCCCTAATAGTCAATAGCAACTGTAACAAAGGTTACAGTTGCAGGGTCTGAACTTCAAAAAAGAATTGCACACAGGCAAATGCTGCAACAGGTTGGGTTTCTTCTCGTTTTTCTAAAAATACTGTGTATCAAAGGACCTGTTTTAAAGCACTCGTTGCACTGAAATTAATTTGGATTTCCCACTGCCTTCCTTTCTGTTAAATCATCACATATATGGGAGCAACTACATCATAGGTATGCAGTTTGAGTTGAAAATTAGTTGTATTTTTTAAGGTCCTGAGACACAGAGTTTTGGAGGTGCTACTTAACAGAAGAGAAAAGAAAATAGTCACAGCTGTACACGCACTCTGTTATGTGGATGTTTTGTTAAATAAAAGTAAACCAATGGAATTAATATTGATCTAACACTGAATGTCTTTGCAATATATGGTCATTTAAGACTTTTTACCATCAAAGATTTATATGTTGCAATAAGTTTACATAAATATGTATACACATACATTAATTTATGCTATAAATCCACCTATAAGTGGGCTATCTGGACAAGAAATAGCTACCAATTTTGCCTTGATCATGGCTGCAACTAAGTAGGAGGAAAACTGCAGTGGCTGAAAGTTCGTGCTAGGAGGCTGATATGTCAGGTTTCATAAGTAGTAAGATCTGGAAAATGTCAAATTATTGCTGAGGGAGAAAATGTCAAGGACGCACTTAAAATTAGACTTCTCATGTAAGAGATCTACTGAAGAAGAAGATGTAGAAGATAGATTGTGTCCAGCATCTAGACACTGGCCTTCAGGACACAACTGTGTCTCAAACTCAAGCCTGTGCATCTGTTGGGCTTCTTCACTCACACCTGGAAATCATTTAAGTTCTCAGTCTTTTTCTAGCCATTTCCACAAAGAACAACTGCTTTAGGATGGTTAAGTCTGGGTGGGATATATCTTCCTCAGAGTTTGTTCCCTTAGTTTTCCAATTGTTTTGCTTGGCCCGAACAGCCACAACTTTAATGAACTCAGTGGAAAAACAACTTTTTACATTAGCTAGAGGGTACTTCTCTCTTTCTTCCCCCTATTTTCTACCATTCAAAAGGGCTCTGGAATATGCAAGTGCACCATTTAATAAGCTAACACATTCTGAAATCACGTGCCATGCCAAGAAACACTTACTGCCTCACAGGACTGGCATGCCCCAGTTTAGGAAAGTCTTGAATGCACCAGGACATACTGCAGTCAACCCCTCAATCTCCTATGATCAAAGCACTTGAAAATGAGCAGGCAGCTTTTATGAGTAAATGTCTGACTTTAAATCATAGCAGCTATTCAGGTTTCCTTGTCCTTGTTTGTAAATTACCTATTACCCCCCACAAAATGTTCCAGACATCCACCAAGGGAAAATCTCTAAAAGTTTATGGTGCATCTGAGTGGATGATTAATCAAACTTCAAACTTAAAACTTGAGAAACTTGTAACTTGAGAACCATGTAGCTGAAGAAACTAGCTGTGAGGAAGCATTAAAAGAAACTAACTGCCCATCGCTCGTGACACATTTCTCTACCTCCTTTCCCCCAGCATGGTCCCTGTTCAAAGTTTCCTTGCTACACTGCATATAAACTCTTTACATTAAATAATTCTGCTTTCATGTTTTAAAGGCACCATATAAATAACAATCCTGTAAAAGCTCTGTTATCAAAACCAGAATTTTTACTTCTTTTCAGCTCTTACTGAAATCTCTGCACTGAAATCACAGCGTTCTGTCTAAGAATACTCATAAACAGAGAATCAGGATTTCCCTGAGCTTGAGAAGATGGTCACTACATACTTTAGCTCGCTTTGCCAAGCGTGTATAGCGCTAGTGCAAATGCTACTGCACATTGATTTTGTGGGTCAAAAGAGAGAGGAGGACACCTGTGACCTTCCCCCTGAGATCACAAGAACTCCACCCAAGTGTTCTCCCTTGGGCACACTTGGCGCAGGTACCATTTGATGGCTTCAGAGCAAAAAGAATATTTGGTTTAGTGGAAGCATTACACACTGAAGAGTAAAGAATCTTAAGTATTTTGTTACAAGTCGGATGAGTCTTTTTTACAGCCGAATCTTCAACAACCTTTGAGAGCAAGAGAAAACCCCTTGAACACTTGTGTAATGCGAGAATATCCTGCTTTAGAGAAGATTAGCATCATTTGGACATTAAATAAATCTGCACTGAAACGGCTGGTATATGCACTTAAAAATCTCAGTTTTGTTACTGAATATTAAAACCAGAATAATTTACTTAATGCAGATTCCGGTGCTCCAAACTTCAGTGCAGCCTAATTTATTTTTCATTTGGGATAAGAATATTTATGACATCTTCTTTCCTACTAAATGTAATTTGACAAAGATATTTGTCAGTAGTTAAAATATTATTCCATTTTTACATCAACTCAAGATCGAATTATCCATATTAATGTAAATTTTCCTAGAGACAGCAGGTGTATTGATGTGATACTCAGTAGGAGATAATTTTCTTTCTATTATTAGAATATTTGCCTAATGGTGGGTCACTTTTAAATGTATTTTATTACTTTTCAAAAATTTAAAAAAGCTAAAAAACCCCTACCATATTACCTGATAATATGGTAAAAACAAAGAATTCTTTTTCCTTTGTACCATAACAAGAAGAAATTCACTACAAGGATCCACAAATTAAAGTAACTCGCCAGAATTTCTGCCAGACCCGTGGGAGAAGCAGCTTTATTCAGGGAAGTGACTCAGCCTGTGTTTACCCTTACATGCTGGCTAAAACCCCCCTTAAGTTAATAAGGGCTAAATACCTCTTTGTTAGGCACTTTCCTGAGCAAGAGCAGACTTGATGCTTTGCACACTGACTCTTAAGGCTCTGACCAGCCACGCGGGGTTACTCAGGAGTTTTCACTTCAGCAGTGCATGAGCTGCCACATCAAACCATCAACTAGCTTCGGTGGGGGCTGCAGCAGGCTAGGTGGGATGAAGGAGGGGAGCAGGAAGAGGAGGGACCTTCTTGTAGCAGAAGGGTGAAAAAAATGCACCACATAAAATGCTAGGTACAAAGGCAGTTGCTTTACCAAGAGAAACAAGAGCTCTGTGGTCTCTCTCTCTCTCTTTTTTTTTTTTTTTTTTTTTTAAATGCCTTTAAGTAACAATCTGAGCAAGGATTATTTGGTAGTCAATGCCTTCAGCTTCAACTCTTCATCCCTCTGCTGTTCCGGGAGGCCTGGAGGGTGAGGTACTGCGTATAGCCTCAGGGCTGCGGCTGGATCGGGCTTGCTCTTGCAAAAATCATCCCACAGTGGTGCTCCCAGGGAGGGTTTGGGAGCAGAACAGGAGCAGACCTACCACCAGCACCACTATGGCTTCTGAGGAGCCATCTTGGTTAGACCAGAGTAAGAACGCAAACCTGCGGCACTCTGCAACTCACCTAATTCAAAAAACACATCATCTTCTGAAATACTTATTACATACACACAGGAGCTCTAGGAAATTCAGGTCCATCTGAAGATCTAAGGACGTGAGTGACCTTGAACCAGATCCCTACGTGTCACCAGTTAAGTGTCATCCATATACTACAGGCTTAGCTTGTCTTGTTTTAACATTATTCCAATCTGTGAGCCAGACATCCTGAGGGAGTCATTCTAATAAGCTTGGCAAGACACAACAGCAAGGTTATTTTATGTTTTCTAGGAGCTAGAATGAGATGTTTTTGCAATCCTTTGGCCCAAAAATGCCTTAAGGTGCACACTTTCACATCAACACACACAATTGAACTCCAAACGTTTTTATCTGTATTTCAACAGGAGGCCAGCATCCTATTTATAACTTTGGAGTTATTAATCTTCTATTATATCTTCATCTTACTGCAGCCAATTTTTTGTTGTTGTTGTTGATTGTGAATATCTGACTCATCTGTGAGTTGAATTACTTTTTTCTTTCTGTGGAAAAATTAACGTTTTCATTTGTCCTTATCATGTCCACTATCTTTCCTGCTATGAGGTCTGACAGTATGAGGTTGTGGTAACTGAAAAATGCAGTAGAAAAACAGAGAAGGAAAAAAAAATTCATTTTTTAATGTAGTGTAAAAACCCAGATATTTCTAAGTATAACTGACGACTCTTCTTGTGCTGAGTGCTACACTTCTGAGTTAATATTTGGATTGCTAAGAATGGCTGTTTTTTTCCTCTTAAGTTCCTGTGGTTCTGAGGGACCTAAACCACATTAAACTGATGCACACTAAGCTCAGGAGATGCACTGGAAACAAATGAGCAACTTTGACTGCTTGACCTTCTTCCCATCTTGCAAACCACTGAGTACTTATTCCTTCTGTTTCATTACAGATTTGTGGTTATTAACATTCTCCCTTAACTCTCTGTGTAGAATTTGCTTGTAAGGATATGGGTTTTAAAGAATCACAAAATCCCCCAATTAACTGATAACATGATTTACATGTAAAAGATGCCAGGCAAACTGCTAGAGAGGGTACCTCTCAACATCTGCTGAAGTGACGATGTGAGAAGAAAAAAAAACTAGGTTGTGAATAGATCTTTACTGGGAAAAAAAAAGATGACAGCAGCTGTTTTTAGCGTTGCTTTCCACCAACAACCTTCTTGCAGTAAAGCTGTTATTTCTCACAGTGCTTGGATGAGACTGCTCAGGAACCCTGTGCTTGGCTCTCTCTGGACATTTTATTTCAAAGATTTTTTCCTTCTTATACTCCCTCCTAAATGTTACGAATGGAGAGAGCAGAGCACAGAGCATGAGCTGCTGGGGAATGGATCACAGGCAGCCACAACGGCTTCAATCACTATTTGAGCCATACAATAGGTAGGTTAAATATGGAGAGGTGTCAGAAGTTTAAAAAGAATGATAATTAAAGAGTGTTTGAACCTCCACGTGGCAATGATAGCTGTGTACTTACTTATTTTCAGCATGCTACTTTTGCCTAAGAAGAAAAATTTACAAGGCCTGGTTTCTGGAGAGAGAAACCTGCTTGTCAAGGCAAGAAAAAAGAGAACCAAGAAGTTTTGATAATGGTATATTCAAAGGAACCTTTCTAATTTCAACTTCTGTTTTTTTTATCACTGTTACAGAAATAACAGTCAAGGGGATATAAAGCCCTGAAATCATAAATCCATCTTTATGGCATGAAGTTGTCTGAGATACACTCAGGCTTTTCCCAAGACACTGGATTGATCTCCAGTGTTCCCTGATTGATGTGTATCTTTGAAGTCCATCTCTTCCTAAAGAGCTTCACAGTAATTGTATCCTCCTGATTTGCTACAGATTCCTCCATGCCAGCTGCTCCTGCTCAAACCCTTCACGGCTGTTACAAGGAGATGGAATTGTTGTGCATGCTAATTTTGCATTATTGTCAACAACAAATCCATCACAAGTTGAGCTGGAAGAGTATTATTCGGAAAATATGTTCCTCGATTAATTCCTCTATTTTTCATTTCACTAATGCAAGTTGTCTCCTGCTCCGCTTAATAAAAGAGCTCAGTAACAGATCCAAGACTGGACCACATCTCAGCATGCTTATCTCATTTAGATTTCAGTGCAGTTAAATTCATTTTAACCTTGCCTGAATACAGTTCACCGTGTAGTAAGTATTTATCAAACAGGCTACTTGACAGCACCAGTGAAATCCATCAAGTAACAACCTGTTTATCAAAACTACTTTCTGCTACCCAATTAGCTTTACAGTATCAGTGTCCCAAGGAGAACAAGAACCATGGGCGAGACTCCAGGGATTTCTGCTGCTCTCTGTGAGCCGCCTCAGACACACAGATCCTAAGAGTATGAGAACACGGGTGATAATTTGGGTGTCAATGTTTATAGACATGGACTGTGTACCAGCAGCACAGCATAAACAGTACCCACTCAAAATCTACTTCCTACTGAGGTATTTAATTTCAGCAAAGCCTCAGGCAGACAGAACTAATTATCCCTAGGTTAGGTACACTGTTTCAGCATTTCTTAACCTTGATAATTTCTTAAATTTTAGTAAATGCTCAGTTTTGAACTGTCTTAACCTGAACCAGCAGTGCTTCTACACAGATTATACTAAAAATAGAATTTTCATTTGTGCACAGAGAATTATTTTCATGCAGAAATAATTTATTTTGGCTTGCCACCTTTCTGCTCAGCTTTCCTCTACGTATGCCACGGATCCTCTCACACGAAAAATTATGTTCAAATCTACTGATTTTTCCTTCTGATGGCTGTTTGACCGGTGTGGGGATCTCCTACAGAGGCAAATGATTGAGTTTGCTGACAGCTGCATATTGTGGTTTCAAATTTATTTTCTGTGTCTATTTCTATTCTTATTTTGCTTTCTCAGAAGCCATGCCAGCTTAACCTGAAGGTGGGCAGTGACGTGTATAACACGCAGGCAATTCACTTGGCTGCGGATCCCCTCTGCGGGTTCACGCTCACCGCGCTGCCCCTGTGCTACTCCACACAGCACTCCATGCTCTGTGTTGCTGCCCTAACCCTCCTGAAACTGAGGGTCCCCATCAAGAGGGACCTGCCTGTCCAGGAGCAAAGGCTTGAGCTCCCCGTTTGCCCCTTATTCTACCTGGATCTCTCCAAAACAGAAAGGAAATTGTCTATTCCGCTCATGTCTAGCCCAGGCGCAGATCACCAGGAGCTTTTCCAAAAAATGTTCCTGCTCAAATAAAGCTGATGCATGAGCCTCGCAGCCCTGAGAGCTTCGCACCGCAGTCAGCATTTCCTCCTTTGTTCCCGATTGAAGAGAGTTGTTAAAAGGAGAGTTTTACCCAGAAAGCACGCAGAGCAGCACCGAACACGCCGCATTTGGGTGTGCAGGACAGCACTGCACATGCCCTCATGAGCTGCAGAAGGCAAGAGGCAACAGACATGCAGTCTTTGCACCACATCGAACGCCTCTAATGCTGCCCTTGCCCACACCTGCCTTGAGAAGGCCAACGCTCATGGCACTGGTGCCAAGGCTTGCCCCAAGTGAAAACCACCTTCTGAAATAGGTGCCAATAATAAAACAGCTTTTTCTAACTAATCTAATCAAGACTCTATCCTTGGGGCCTCTGCCCAAGACTGACAGGTCAGAACGGAGTGAAATCAGCCAGGGAAGTCCTTTGAAATTCATAGTATGGTAGACAAAGTGAACTAGATTTAAAACCAAAAGAACAATCTGACATCTTCCTTTGGAAACTAGACTAGCAGCTCTTAACTGCCATTTTTTGAGATTTAAATTGAATATTCCAACTCTGATCACAAGTGAAAATGAGCGCAGTGCCTTTGATCAGTAAGTGCTCTCCCTGCAACCCTCCTGCATCAGACAGGCAGTCTCCTGAGCAGAGGCCCGGGACTGAAGTCTTCTGCGACACATTGTCTTATCAGTGGTGACCTGCCCCACATGGACACCTGGGGAGCTGTGAATGAGCAGTCTAGTTCTGTTTATTTATTGATTTATTTTTGTTTAATTTCCTGAGAGCACGTAATCCCTCAATATAGATGGAAAAAAGTGTCCAGTGAAGATATCAGACGCCCCTCCTCCCACTTAGATCAGTGTAGATGGCTAACTCGCTTTTCTTTATCAGTCTCTATTTATCTGCTTGAAAGCTGTCATATGTTGCAGTTTCTCTGCGTGACTTACTGTGCATACTTGCTCCTGCCACATTGCTCATAATCCCATCCCTGCCCTTTTCTGCTTCAGGAAGTCATCAGATGCCAAACACATCAAGCGTAGATCATTGCCCATTTCCTAGAGAGGCACAAATCACAGAGCGCCGCTGCGCTTTAGCAGCCACACGCCCTTCTGTGTCCAACATTCGGAAAGACATGACACTTGGGGACAAGATCCTGCCCACTGGAAGGGATCTGTGGCCACAACATCCAGCCCCAGCAGCTGTGCTGGGAGGGGGATTGCCGGGCCCGCTCACAGAGACACGGCTCTGCTGTCGTATCTGCCATGCCGCGCTGCCTTCCCCACGTGGAACTGCAGGGACGCGAGGATTTGTAACGTCTGCCTCTGTGGCGTGGTCTCACAGAGCTCACAGGAGCCCTGTTTCTCCTGGTACACAGTACTGATCCTCATGTAGGCCTGGGAGTTTGAGACCAGCGGCTGCAGCTACTTTCCTGGGTCGCTAATCGTCTATAGCTGTGAAGCACACAGACATTTACTGCAGAGCTGTTACCTCTTTCTAATAACAGGGATAACGTATAAAAATTAATCTGTCATTGCTTTAGACATAGTGCAACCTCTATTTATGTAGCTAACTAAGATATCAAGCTTAGAAAGGAATGGTACAGTTCCTACATAAGAAAGAGCTAAGTAGATTAAGACCTTTCAATTTGGAGAAGAGATAAGTGAGGAAGACATGATAGAGGTTTAAAAAAAAAATCAATAGAGCAATGGAAAAGTGCGCAGGGGACAACTATTCATTTTTCTTCTAATGCAAGGCTTAAGGAGAATTAAATGAACAGATGACAGATTTAAAAAAGTGTAAGGAAAAAAACCTTCACCAAATGCAGCTGTGGAGCTCACTACCACAGGACATGTTAAAAGTACATAAAAGTTCAAAAAGTAACTGGAAAAAATAATGGAAAAAAAACCACCAAGCTTTTTCTCTATGCAGACATTATATATGTATCAAGGTTTAAGCTGCAGTCACAAGAGGTTTGGAGAATATACGCTGGAAATATCACTCTGCCTTAGACATCCACTGTTGACTACTACAGCAGGTAAGAGATCTTGGCTTGATTTACTTTTAAGCTAACAGAGAGTGATGATCCTATGTCATCATTACTAATAGATTTGCAGCCAAAGCAAGCTGCAAAGCAAAGCCAAGACCACAAGTCCAGAGCTGGAACTGAAGCCACTACAGCTTTACAGTCAGTGTTGCCGCCGGTTAAAGCTCACCCAGGAATCTCTGCACTTTTAGTGCAGGGCTGCAGCAACTGCTCTGGCTTGGACTCCCCTCTTTTTCCATCCGTATATAAGAATTTTATAATCCTTCCACTAAGCAATCTGGAAGCAGAGAACAACCTTCAGTGAACTGACTAACAGAAAACGCTAACAGAGACAGAAAATGCTATGTGACGTTGAGTGAGGTGCAGAGAGCTGAAGAGCTCACTCAAGACCTGGCCCTGGCAGGGGCAGAGCCGCTACCGCGCTCAGGCTCAGGCACACAGGATAGTGCGAGGTGAAAGCTCCCCTGGATGCCGTGCAGAAACCTGACAGTTACACTGTAATGTGGCCCTGCCTTGAGCAGAACCAATATTTAGAATGGCAAATATAGGCTTAATATGATTTGGTTGTTCAACGGATTATGCTGGGATCCAAAAGGCTATGCCCTTTTCAGCTAGCTTTACCTTGGCTTCCACTGTTTCCTCTGGTTCTCTCACTCTGACACACACTTTGAAAAAGAGCTTTGAAAATTAGAAGCAGAATCAATTTAAATTAATACAATAGGAATTCTCATTTCTCAGTAATATTTCCCTTGCAGAAACAGTGGGAATAACCTAGAAATATCAGTTACAGTCTATCAAAATGGGCCGAGTATCTTCCTTCTTGGTATCTGTTTTTCCCTTTGTCTATTTTTATTTCTGATTTACACCAGTGGACCTGGAAAGATAATGAAGCCTGTGTTTTCAAGATTGATAATTCACGAGGCAGGGTCTGCAGAGGCAGTGCTTATACATGTGTTTGATGTGATTTACAGAAGAGCTACTGCAGCAGCTACAATAGCACAGTAATCTTCCTGCCACCTCTCCCAGGCAGAAACCTGTTGCTATATTTAACTGGATGTGCCCAGTGTCCTTTAATAAGGAGCAAAAGATATTTAGGTGCTAATTTCATCGTGGTTGTCAAAAATGCCAGGAAGCTCATGCTAAAACATTCACAGCAGCAATCGTAGCCATCAGTCTCCCAGTAAACATTCACTAATCAATTTAAAGAAGGGAGGGGGGAGGGGGAGTAGGAACCTGGATTATTAATGAGTAATTAAATAAAGATTAAAGACCTATTAACCTGGAGTTCGGTCATGGAAATTTAGCTGTCAGATGATGTGGGGGCTGGCTGTTTTGAAGGAACCTGATGAATTCAGGCTCATGGGAAGCTGTCACAATGATGAAACAAGCCGAGCCTGGGCTAATAGATTTATCTGTTTCTACCTGGCAGATTATAATAGGATATGGAGTCATCCTGCTGATCGGTGGATATCTGTAGAAAGCTGATCATGAGAAGAGTATCATTAGGATCGAAGGCGAATATTTCTTGGAGCTAGATACCCACAGACAGCCTTGCTTGAAGAGAAGCAGGCAGGGAAGATTGTGTATTGGGGTATAACTTGTCACAGATTGCCAAGCCTTCTGCAAAGCGCTAGCTGAAATAGCTGGTATGCTGCTGTTGTCTGCTCATGAAGAATTCCCACGGGAGATCCCTTTCCATCCCACTCCCCACAAGATCTAACAGTACTTGAGATCTAGTGCTGCTTATTTTTGCCTGACTACATAGACATTTTGATGAAGGAGACACTGAAATAATCAGTGCTTCCAAAACTGGAGTCTGCTGCAGTGCTGAAGACACTTCGAACCACTCCTGAATTTTGTCTGCCACACCACAGAAGAAGTGGAAGAAACACAGACACTGCCTCCTATGCTCAGCCAGCTTCACAAAATGTGTGAGCTCAGGCAATGGAGAAACTCTGCTAGCAAGTGGGTTATTCCTGTGTCTACACTGGCAACCCCATGTTGAGGATGGCTGGTAATGTCTTGGCATTGTCAAGGCTTGAGCTGTGCTCCAACATCCCACTTAACACAGTCCAGCAAAACCACCTTGTCTGAGTCCAGCAAAACCACCTTGTTCACATCCTAATAGGAGGTGCCAAAATAATCTCATTTTACTTCCTTTTCTATTTCATCACTCCATAAATTCTGGAGAACAAGAAGAACTTGTTTCCTTTTCCCATCAGTTTTGCACTGTTTCCTGGGCCATCGGCACTGAAATGATGGCCTGATGCTGTTCAAACACATTCACCATCTCGTCTGATTTTTACTGTTTTAAGAATTACCAATTTGGAATCAGCTTAAAGAAAATGAATGGGGAAGGAGACAAACAAATAAACCCCACAACTCTACTTGAAAGTATTTTCAAACTTCGATTGACCTGAAGCCTGAGCTAGAAACAAGGGCCTGCAAAGACTGCAAGCCTATTGATACTTTTGCATGGTTTCTTTTTCACTACTGATCAACCAGATACAGACACCCGTTTTCCCATTGAAATTCCAGCTCTGTCCATAGCCAGCATCAATCACCATAGAGACTGTTAGTTTACTACCACAAATCTCTAAAGTCCTCTCGTTTACTGGGAACTCTATACATATATACATGTATGCATTCATGCATGTATGTATATACATGTATGTGTTTTCAAACAAACACTTTAATACAAAATAAACTGCTTTTCCTCAAATCTGCTTCTTTCTTAGACAGCAAAATGCCAGTGAATTATTAAGTGGGAAAAAAAATAAGCACTCGCGGTAAAAATACTGTATTACCATTTTTCTCTGAGCACATAATGATACATGTTTCTCCATGTGCTTTTCTGTAAATGCAGTACAGTTTCACTTATCAAAGTGTCATCTAGAGGATGGGACCTTAAATGAACGCTTGTTTGTCCCTTTGCTAGTGTCATTCCTATCAAAAATTTAGGATCCTATTGCTCTTGTGGCACGAGTGCCAAAGTATCTTATTAAATTCTATGGCTGTAGGATTAAGTATGCTTTAAAAAGTAATAGGAATAAATGTGATCTACTGTCTAAGCTCTCATTTTTCTTTTTAAACAGCATTTCACCTGCTTTGCTGTTTTATGCACAGACCACTGGCTGCAGACCAAATCCTAGCTGGTATAAATCTGCCTCACACTGTTCAGTACATGCAGGACACTAAGCAAGCCAAGACTGCAGTGGGAACAGGCCCACTGCAAATCAGTTATAGATTTACTTGCTTTTGTATCACACTACTATTTTCTGTTATCGCTTTGTAAAGTGCTTGGGAAATTAAGGGAGTACTAGAGGCTACTTTAATTTGAGCTCCAGTCTAACACAGTCTCATCTGTATTTCACAGTAAAAGACCTTTTGATTTTGAACTACTGAGCAGCACTTTCGAGTACCTTGCTTCATAAAACCTCTATGCCACTCTGTTTGGCATGGTATGGGAAAACCTACTGTCAACATACTGTTTTTCTCTCCTCTAATTTACTGCTAATGCTAATTAATACCAGTGTATTTTAGCTCAATCTCAATGTTACTCCATAATGTATCATTAACAATTACGATAATAAATTCCAGCTTTTCCTCCAGCCGGATGTAATGAAATGGTGATTAATACTCCTCAGGGCTGGGATGGAATATGATTGAGGGCAACCCAAAATAGTTACAGGCGAAGCGTGCCACGGCGGGCAGGAGCTGAAGCTGCAGCAGCAGACACAACGGGGACTAGTGAAGCAGGGGAGCAGCGGGGCACTGATACTGCTCTAGTGGCAAGTGCCATGGCCACTGTGACCAGCCCGCAACTGCTTGTCAGGGTTTGAGCTACTCTTTCCTTTTTTTCTCCTTTTTAAAAATTACTATGCCTCTTCTGAAATCTGCCTGCATGTAATTAACACTGATGGAGGGAATGAAAGAAGTGGACCTCCCCCTCTATTAAAATAAGATTATCCTTCTGAAGGCCTGGGTAGGAAAAGCATAACTAGAGCATAGTTAGCAAAGCAGAATAGATAATTGCGTGGTTCAGAAAGACCCAGTGCCACGTGTGTGTAAGTGGCAGGTCCCGTGCAGGGCCTTGCTCAGGAACGGGCAGCGGGATGGGAAACGCCTGGCCAGGACGAGCAGACGGCCCTCCCGGCGAGCACCAGCTCCTGCTCTCGGGCCTCGGTGCAAGCACAGAAGTGTCACCGAGTCAGAATCACCCTTCTACCATCAGTTTCCAGAGCAAATCTGAGACTTGTCTCTCAGGTCACATGCAACAGGCCAAACAGTTCTAGAATGGACAGTGGTTTTATAAAAATGCCTGTGTTCTGTTATCCTAGCTCTCCAGTGCTGCCAAAATTCTATTTTCTAACAGAAAGAGATACAAAAGTGGGTGCTCTTGATCAAACTAAAATTAATCCATACAAATTCATACCCCAGCACTGTTGCTACTTTACATAACACCACACCAGCACAGTACTCTAGTCACGTACTGCAGTGATTGCTGCTATCAAAGGAGTTATACGGATGGAGAGGAGGTATAAACCACGGCTGAGTCCTGCCCAGAATATCTGCAATCTCATATCGCACTGTACCTTCCCATCTCCCTCGAGGTTCTGTAAACTGAGAAATTCTAAGTAGCAGAGCAAGAGAAGAAATACACAAAACCTCATCCGTTATTACAAGATCAGTTTTATAGCTGTAGGTAGATATTTAAAATAAAAACGTACAGAATTTAATCATCCATTTCAAACATTTAAAGCTGAACTCCTCCGCACCATTAGGAAACAAGAAATTACTGCTAGAACCATTGTAAACAAAAACACCTTAACAAGGTAGTGTAGGAGGAGGTCTGACAGTGACCTCTGCGTCCCTAAGCACGCAGTGCAGTAGCACTGAATGTGGGGGGACAGGGCTGTTCTGATACCAGGCCAGAGCCGAGGCTGGGCTATGTTTCCACACATCTCAACTCCAATCACTTCCAAGATCCCATCGAAGAAAAAGTAGGCAGCAGGTCTGACACACACGGGCTGACAGAGCACCTGGCACCTGTCCTTCCTCCCCCAGGAGTCAGGAAGGTGGTTCCTTCCATCCTGGGCTACTAACCTAACTCCATCTGCTTTCCATAGGAAGGAAAAAGGACAGCTGACAAAGAGATCATTAGTCCTTCCGAATTGTAGGATACCTGCCCACGATATTTTGCTCTATTTAAAACCAACCAACTGAAACTTTTTGCTTAAAAGCAAAAAACCTCTGCTCTTGCTTTTCCTGTGTCGGGCATTAGCAGTGAACTAGAAAGCTGTTGGAGCAGGAGAGGTGCTACCTACTTTTAATTTTTGAGTGCTGTATTTGCTAACTAAGTAAAAAGTGTACTCCTGTAGGAGAGGTGTGATGTTATTGAGGAACACGTGAAAGTAAATTGATGCAAATAGGGGGAAGAGGACCCTGTGCAATCAAAACATAGCCTCAACAGAAACATCAGAGGGGACAAGTTTATGAAAAAATCATGTTTGTTTTTTAAATCAAAAGATTTATGATTTATTTATATTGAAAAATTGCAGAGCATAGAGGTTTTAGGTGTGGGGTTTTTTTTTTTTAGTTTTTTGGTTTTTTTTTTTTTTAAAAGTTTGTTCTGTTGTTTTGGCATAAATTGCCTGTAGTTGGTCTCTAAACGCAGAAAGTAGACAGTTTTTCTTTCACTCCCAGGAAGAAACCCTTCCCATTCATCCACATGCAAGACACAAGGCAATGGAAGGCTAACACAGGTGGCACCAAGAGGTCGTCCAAATTGTGCTTTAAGCAATCTGGCATGCCACTGAACACGTCCGTAACGCTGCTCTCTGCAGAAGAACAGGGCAGGTCTGCCTGAGGTCTGCCTAAGCAAAGGAAAAGACTCTCAACGCTCCTGTCTGAGCAGCCACACGCTGGCCCTTGCACACGTTACACTGCAGCACGTGCCCAGTGGATCTCCCAGGACTGCTAGGAACCACATCGGGGACTGCACAGTTAGTAGGTGCGTGACAGAGGAGCTCGCCAGGGCTCCCAAGAGGGCCCAGAGCAGCTCAGCTCTCACCAGAAATCCCTGTTCACTTATCAGAGGAAAATAACTCCATACATTTTCTTTAGAGGACAGACACCAATGATTTGAAGAGCTACTGCAGGGATTGCAGTAGCTAAGAGGTTGCTAGAGCATTATATCAAGACTGTTAGAGAAGCCAAAAAGAGGGGTACATTCCTAGAGGGGTAATGGTTGGAAGATTTACACCCATGTAAACAAAGGACATCAAAAGTGTCCCTGTGCTCAGTCATTGCCTTACCCAGCTGTCATAAATAACACACTCTCCTGGCAGACTCAGGTACAGAAACAGAGCAGGTTCGATCATCATCACCCCTAGGTAATGAAAGCCAGTCACGGACACTTGATGGTTTTGACAAATTAGTATTTTTTTCACCTCCAAGTAAAAGCTACATGCAATGATGACATTTACACTCACATTTGAGAACATAAAAAAAAAAGCCAGAAGACTTTTTTAAAGAGTGATCTCATCCCACAAGAGATTAAAACAGTATAAGTCAATAATGAAGTTATGCTAAGGAGATCTGAAATTTGATTAGAAACAATTTCTCATATCCAGAAATATTATCTCCATCATATCCTACAGCCCAGAGGAGTCTGCATCATCCCCGAGCATGGTACTTAGAAAATACAGATTTAATTGCTACAGCAGTGACTGTAGAGAGTGCACAGTGGAGGTCAAGACAAGCTGCAGCGATACCCAATGAGTTCTTCCCTTGCAGAGGTGGGAATGTGCTTGTGCTGGGTATAAAAGCACACGAGCAAATGGTCCCTACAAAAACCAGGTCAGTTTGATGCAACACCCCTCATAAGGTGTTTCTGCATTAGTAAGGAGTGCACTTTTAAAGCCAAATTCCACAAGGCTGTCTATGTGTGTCTGACCTGCACCCCACGGCGCTCCGGCTGACACGGGATGGTCGCAAGCAAACAATTTCATTTCACCATAAACGCTCACTGGCATACCTTAATTATATTTAGGAAGCAATGATTCAGTAACCTATTAAAATAGATTTACCTTCTGCCTACAAGGCTCAATTCTTAATAACATAAACAGAAAAAAAAAAAGCCAAGCTGCATTTCAACTGAATGTTTTGACTTGCACTTTGGTGTGTGGGAAGACTTTAACCAAGCAGCTGCTAGTACTATAAATAATGAAAACAAAGTGAAGTGCTAATTATGGCTTGGCAATTAAATAAATACACTATAAAAAAATAAAACAGATAAACTGGGAAAGGTTTTCATGAGGAAAGAGCTATCTAAAAGAACACACACATATACTAAGGAGGTAAAAGCCTGCAGGAGGATATGGGTCCAAATTCTTAAAGTTTGCCCCAGTCTGAAGAGAGGGGCTTATTGCACAGGAACTCGGTGCTGCTTGTTGGATATGGATACACTGTGTAGAACATAATGCCTGCTTTTCCTAATTTGTTACTGTGCATTTTAGAAGAAGCCATTTATTGAATTAATGTATGTTCTTAGTTAAACTAGATGTTCTATAAAATGTAATAAAATAGAATATCTAGTTAAAGGCTTTTAAAATATTAGACTTCAGGACATACAAAAAGGTAAACTGCTCTGAATTGTAAAGATCTAAAGTAATAAACTATTTTCTTAATCTTATGAATCAGTTCCTATCTTGTGGAAACTATAAACAGGATCAACACTTTTTCCCCAAAAAAATCAAGTAAAGAGACAGTTTGATGGAGGGGGAGGGGAAAGGAGCAAAAGAGAGGGAGCAAAAGACTGAAGATCACAAGAGTACCAGTTAATACAGCACATTCATCACATTTTCATGGGAAGAAAACAAAAGAACCACCACCTTCTTCAGAAGAATCTGTTTCCTTTGCTCCAAATGGGTTGGCTGTATTTGTGTACCACTGAGCTTTGCTTGTGGTGTCAGAAAGAAGAGCAGCAAGTTGCTGAAATAAAGTTTCCCACTGGACAAGGGAAAGGGGTTGGTTACGCTGCTAGAGGAGCTATGCACTTCACATACAACACAGCAAAACACAGGTGAGGTTCAGGTTGCTGAGGGAGAAGCCCTTCCAACCCACTGCTGCGCCCTAGGTCACCACCACCAACTCCCACCTGAGTCTTCAGCAAAGCTCTGAGCAGACAGGTAGGACACACGTCCCTCAGAGCCCTTGCTGTGTCTGGGTGAGTGGTGTGTTTGCTGCTCAAGCACGTGGCCACGCTGCAGTATCCACCCCTGGGCCTCACCCGTGTTTGCAGCAGACTGCAGGGCTACCAACAGGCCCGCCAAACACAGGAAGAAGGAGCAACAGCATCTCCAAGGTCCTTCCTCCTGGAGCAGAGGGGCATGACGGGCAGCCGGAGAGGCAATGAAGGGATGAGCGAGCGCCATGCCTGTGCTAGGGCACCCTTATGACTATTTACCCACCATTTTCATCAGAGGGCACCAAGGGAACATTTCTGTGATGTGCTTGTACAGCCCCTTGTACCAAGCCGTCCTCGCTCACGGCTGGCCCTCTAGTCATGAAAAAGATGCATAGGTACTTCCACTTCTGCAGCTCAGCAGGACTGAGGAGCACTTAGGTAAGCTTAAAGCACAGTTCTTGGATTTTTTTATATCCATTTATAAGAAGTAGAATTACTTGTATTTTGTGTTTTCTGTATTTCATTTACATTTGCTTTTTCCATAGTGATGGAAATAATAGTGCTTAAGGCTATGAACCCATTACTTTGGTGTAAGACTAGGATAATAAACCATCATGAATAGATGCCAAAGAAAGTGAAAAATACCAGAATACAAACACAGTTCCTTTCCAGCCTCCCAAATGTCATCATTTACTGAATGCAGAAAAACAGAGCATCGTGTGCAAACACATTTTAAAAGTCTTCCTAAGTTTCTCTTTGAAGCTGAACTTCAGAATCCAAGTCACTCACTTTCATGGCCCTCACTAAATTTCTTTCTCCTCTGTGCTATCAAAACACAACACTTTACTATTTTGGTTACACATGTAATAGGTTTTAGAGAGCAAAAGAAGGGAAAGTAAAGCTGCGTGACTGTTGCGCTTGTGTTTCTTTTCACTAGGTAATAAATAGAGGAATTATCTGAATACCTAATCAAACTACAATCAGAGATGAGAAAATGGGGGTGCTCTTGCAGAGGGGCAGGTTTGGTTTTTTCCAAGTGGTTTGCAGGGAGCTGGGACCCTGAGAGCTGTGTGCTGTCTCATCCCCATGCAGTTGGCAATAGTGCCAGAAATGCCCCCACAGCAACAGGGGCAGACCAAAAGCAAAGCTGCTGTAAAGCTTCTTGCTCAGAACAAGTGATCTTGTGAACTTATGAATGGCAATAAGGCTATTTGCTATGTAACAGTTTGGAATTAATCACTAAACCAAAGTCTGACCTGTTTCAGCAAGTGAACAAACTGGGCATCATTTTCAGCAGAACTGAAGAACTTTGCAGGAACAGAGAAAAAGGAGCTGAATGTTAAACAGTCAATAGACGAACAGTGCCCTCAATTTGCAGGCCAAGCATGTAAAACAAAAGATTTGCATGTGTCTTCATAGCACAGGCAGCATCTGAGGCAGATTATTTCACGCATTTCCAGTTCTGGGGCCTCCCTCCCCTCTCAGGAGTGTACACAAGCAGCAATACATTTGTGATGCTGCTCATCTTTGCTTATCTACCTATCTGTTCCTAAATCTTTTATGTTTATCTTGCTCTTTCAATGCAAATAAACTTCAGAAACAAGGATTGCCAACAGCAGGGTAGAGGCATAGACCACCAGGGCCACACATAGCACAGGAGCTCCTGAAAGACAAAACGGCCTGATGGCTGGAACAGCAACTTACAGGTTGCTCAGTACCTTTTTTTTTTTTTTTTTTTTTTTTTTTTTTTTTTTTTTAATATGTATCCTTGTTACTGCTTAATTTGTTCTCCAGGACTCTCCTAGCTACAGCCATGGAGCAGTACTAGTTTGTTGGCCATATTCCTACCACACTCCAGCAAGGGACTCCCCAGCAAACAGTGTGCATGTGCAGAGCTGGGCTTTCAAATGGCACAGGCCAAATTCCTGGGAAGCTTCAGCTCAGGGCAGCCCAGGAAAATGATCCGTTTTCACTCATCAGTGACAGGAGACCTCTCTAGTCCCACACAGCTAAGCACTGACTGGGAAACACTCTGACAGTGCATTCTTCCCTCCTTCTACATTTCTTGCCTGCCCAGTAAAGCTACAGGAGCCTCTGTCCTTTTAACAGATACAAAGGGTCATAGATTTGAGGCCAGACTGAGCATAACATCATTGAACCCAGGCACCAGCTTAACTTTCCTCAGAAGAGCCTCCTCCCTTCAGCAATCACAGCAGTCTGCGATCAGCTAAGGCTGGAGCATCTTGCTTGGAAACTTCTAAGCAAGAGGAAAAAAAAACACCTCTCCTCCTTTGAATTTTTACTCCCAAGATAAATATCCCCTCAGTTGGATTACATCTATCTTGAATTTTGCTTCAGCTTCCAGCCACTGAATTCTGAAATACTGTTTCTACGACCTAATGGGTAGCAGCCAATTTAAAAGATGGTTAGTGTTCATACACCTAAAGGCAGACCTCTACCGAGGGCTCAAAATGCCAATAATGAATGCTGAGTGCACTGATTTGTCATTGATCTTCTTGGGATTTCCATCTTTACAAATTTTAAGTCCAGAGGAAGTCTCTGCGCTATATGTATAAATGAGTCTTTAATCTATCTACTTTAATTCTCACTCCCTCATGGTGGCGGTGCTTGATGTCCTTTGGGAAATATAAGCAAATATCTGATTCTCTTTGCAAGATCTTATAATCAGACAAAGAATGTAGCTCAGATGCAAATCACATTGATCTGGACATAAACTCTTTTGGGAAGATTTGTGATTCTCCTCTTGCAGTTCTTCCATGGGATTGTTCCTCCTGCTTCTTTTAACTATCCCTCTTCACCTCTCTCCCCCTTGACTTACGCCATTTAAAACCGTAAGACCATCTTTTCTGTGCAGTGTTTTTTTGTAATCCCCTCTGCAGAGGTCACTATCAAAAAATGCCATACAGAGTGTGTCACAGGAACAGAGAGACAGTTCCTCAAAAAAAGGTCACCACGGAGTACCTGACACTCCATGGTACATTTTCTTATTCTGGCATTCTTGCTCCCAGAAGGCAGAGTTATAGCGATGCTTTCCTATCCATCTCCTCACTAAAAGGCTGGATCAGCTACACCTTCTTTGCTCCCTTCCCAAAGCCTCCTAAAGAGCAGTGTATTTTTACTGCAGCTCCACGGTGCTGTGCCCTGCGAGTGACTCCAAGGCCGTTCTGGAGGGGAGGTTCAGGCGAGCAGCTCTGCAGGCAGCAAGGTGCCTGTCCCCAGGCTTCTGGCAAGGGCTAGAGGGAGGCCGGGCACCTCGGCCCCTCGAGGGCACTTGGCAAGCCCTGAAGACTGTGCCATGCTGCAGGACCTCCACAAACCTCTCACTGAGCCATTAGCCTTGAGGCAACACTCGAGGGAACTTAGCTGCTCTACCACCTCCAAGGAACCAGCCTGACTCCAGGGGGGCACAGAGCCTCTGACTTTTTTCTGACTTATTTTACTGTCCAGATGCAAAATGTGAGAGATGAACCACACAATTTGACCCTCCCAAAACCAAAGATCACAACTGATCTCCGTACAAGCCCAGTTGCTCCCCTCCTCAAGGGCAGGCCAAGTAGGAAGGAGAACAAGATAGAAATCTGTGTGAGCAACCATTCCAGTCATCATCTTGTTGCTGTTTAATGGACTTGTGTTGAGCAAGGGCTACAAGGCAGATGGAGTAACCACAGCCCCAAGTTGCAACCAGCAAGCCCCGGAGAAGGCAAAGGACTCATTTGTATCATCAGTCCTCCTTCTCCACAGCAGGTTACTTGGTACTTTCCAACTGAACTTTCAGGCCTTCAGTGCTCTTGAGACCTCCAGACAGCCAATAAGCTGACTCCCCCTGAAAATGGCAATTACTACACATTGGGGCTGAGGAAAGCCTCAGAAACCAGAAGAGATACAAGCCCACAGACGAGCAGACATTTACTGAACCTGCTCTGCATGGCATCTTCCAGTAGCCTTTGTCATATGACCTTTAAGGTTCATAATTGATTTACAGTAAAAATGAAGATTAGCTCTAACTTGTATCATGACTCTACTGCCGTGGACTTTTTGTTGAACATGTTGTTGTCTGTGCCAACTAGTTAGATAAGGTCTTCTTGAAGTTTGCCTCAAACTCAAAGAAAACAAAAGAATGTTCTACACTTCTGAAGAGCTGCAGCCACACACATCTGCACCTTAAATAATTCATGTTTTCTACCAGGAGTAAGATCTGAGAGGGAAGTAGTGGGATAAAGAAGATAAAGGGCAACAAAGGGAAGTGACCATGGGATAAATATTATGGTCTTTTTGAGACATTCATATATAATTCCAGTCCTTGCAGTCCATGCAACACCTCATGCCCTTTGGCTTTTTTGAAGCCTATCTCTCTGGACATGAATAGGAAAAGTAAGATTTTTCTCCTATAGAGATTGGCAACGCTTTAGAGTTCCCTTTAAATTAACAATCCTTTCTTCATTACAAAATTTCCCTTCATTTATTATCTATGTGACTATACATCCCCCACAGTCCTTACCAGCATCCTATGGACAGGGAACACCCCTGAACTCAACTGCACATGGTAGTAACACAGTCAAGAAAACACTCGCCGGCACAACATGGACTCTTCTAAATCTATTAATTGTCATTCATCAGACATGTCCCAGCTGCTGATCTCCTCAAGTGATAGATTCAGTTCTGCATGGCCATTTTGGATTTATAACCATAGCCACTGAGAAATGCTTACTTAGCATCCTTTATCCCACAAGACTAAAATGAAACAGGTTCAACACCATAGCAAGTTTTATAAAAGAAATCTTTAAAACTTAGCACATTGTTCTGTACAAAATGCTCATGCTTGTAATGTAAGTGGCTAATTAACTCCAGAACTCATTTTCTCTCACATCATCAATTGCTTTTTTGGGAGGCAAAAAAAAAGTTTCATTCTGCCTTGACTGTTCCTTTGCATAAAGTTGTGCTATGTACAGCCAAGTAATTTGGATTAAACAATGATACGTTTCACAGAACAAAAGCAGTTTTGTCAGAGATATTCTTTTAAGAACATATTAAACTTCAACAAACAGCAGGGAGAAAATGGGGTGGGGTTACAGTTTCAGTGGAGTTTTATGAACAAATAAATAAATAAATGCAGGAGGTGCACCCTTCCCTACCGCCTGAGCCAGAGGGCCAGCAGTTGCCGCAGCCTCTCATGAGGCCATCACACTTTGGCTATGAGGATACCATCAGGGCATCACCTGCACACACTGTAGGACAGTTTCTGCAAGCAGAGGCTACCACTGAAAAACTGCTGTTGTCTGGTGATCGGCTCTGAAAGCTACTTGCCTCTTGGGCACACTGAAAACTAAAAACACCCACGAGGTTCTTCCTTAAAGCGAAGAGGAAGCGAGGTGTAGGTGACCTCCCAGAACACCTCTCTAATGACTACCATGCAGCAGATGAACTGGATTAGAAATCTGCCATTTAATGCCCAGAGATCTGAGAAACCGAACATGATTGGTCTGCTCTGACTGATGAGCAGTTCACTTAATTGGCTGAAGATGAGCTGTGTTCACAAACCTGAGAAACAAGTGTTTTCAAACGCTGAATGGATTATGACTGACTTACGGCAAATTACTAGTCACTCTACTATGCGCTAAAGTCTCTCTGCTCTCCCACAAAAGTGTACTTGGCTAGCAATAGCTACCAGGATAGCTCTACAGGAAGTTGAAAACATTTTCCCCTCATCATCATTTGTTTTTTAATCATTCTTCTCCTTTTAATAACTCTGTCCCTCTACCACCATCAGTCTGTTACAGCAGTGAGATCAGGGTGCTTGGCTACTTTAGGTTTAAGAAATGCCCAAGACAATATTTATCCTATCATCATAGAATGAATGTTAAATCTTCTTAAACCACAGAGAAAATGGATGCCTCCTTTAACGCCTGTTCTCCTTCAACCTCTCATTGTTGCTTACTGAGGTACTATACTGCTGTATAGTCAGGCACGGAGAAAACCATATCATATTGATGTAGTTATAGAAGTTTTGTTTCTGGATTTGCCCTGCCTAGCCAGAGATGCCAACACTGTCTCTTCAGCATGGAAGAGCATGGCTAGAATTCAAGTTTATTACCTCCCTCCGCATACAAAAATACCTCAATGAACTCAAGAGTATACATCTAGGACAAGTCAGTGTCTCCAGACCAGATCGTTTTATATTTGAGTGCCGTTTTCTTCCCTTGCATTATTTAATTCTCAAAATTGTAGATCATTTTTTATGAGGTCAGTTGAAAATCCCAAAGGTTTTGAAAACTGCTGAAGATTATACAGTTGTAGAAGACTGCACTGAAATGTGATCTTATTTTATTGCTTCCAAGGGGCTTGTCAGCTTCCTACTGAAACATCGTTCAGTAATTGTTAATATAGCATGTATAAATGAGAAGGTAGTTTTTTATTAGCAGTAAATGATTGGGTTGATTGACATTAGGGATCCTTTTTATATAATTTCATTGACAGAAGCACATGCTAGTAGGCACTTCTATTTTCCAGTAACATATTTCTGTATGTAATGAAATAACTCGTTACACAGTACTAAGTTATCATGTCACCGATCATGTTGTGTATACGGCTATCTATCCTAATTCCTCCTATAAGCCACATAAAAAATGCATCTCCTTCTTCTCTATTTTACTTAAAAGAAAAGTAAAATAGATATAAAAATACATATACCAAAATTTATTTTCAAGATAGTCCTTTTGCCTATGATTCTAGGGTTCTCCAATTCAGTATTCCATGGTAGGGCACTCCTGAGTAGAGCCTTCATGCTCCTTAAGACAAACACTTTTCATAATCTCACTTATATTTGTTCTCTTTGCATATGAAGGTCTGCAGCTCTATCCCTTCCCCTCTCACAAGGGGGTTTCACATTTGAACCATTTCTCTGAGAACTAAGCTCAGCCTGTGAGGCATTCCGCACCTCACACGTTCACAAAAGCACTTCACTATCACAAGCCTAAGGGGTCCATAACAGACTGAAGTGAAGGTATGGGGAACCAGAAATTGCTACCATGAGGCAAATTAATAGCTTGTGCAAAATAAAACATCCTCTTTGCCTAAATCTAGATTATAGAACAGAAACTGCATTAGCGGTAGTGAAAGTTGCACAAAGGTAAATGATTTATTTAAATAAAAAAGCCTCAGGTACAGGAGCCCACAGTCTCAAAAGCAGCCCTCTAATCAGCAAACCTCTCACCAGCTTCTGTGTTCCCTAATAGCTTAAATGTTGTTTAAAAATGAGTCTATAATGACCCAAAATATACATGGTTTGCCAACTCATTTTCAAGATGTGCCTTTTTAATTTAGTCTCTTTCTACTGTTGCACTGGGCTTCTTAGGGAAAAAGCAAATCTAGTTTCCAGGGCAAAAATAAAAATTTGATTGAGGAATAGTTTCTACTCTCAAGACATACTGTTTTCCTCTTAAGATATACTGTTTTTTTTTTTTAAGTGATGCTTAAGAATGCATCAAAGATGACTTCTGGGATTTTTAAATCTCAGAGAAGAGAAAAGTCATGTGAAGTGCAACTGTGATGCATCTAATTGTTTTTTATGGAGACTACAATAGTTGCATGAAAATTACATAAAAAACTATTACATTTAAACTTTTATAAAGTGGATGGGAATTTAACATTGATATTGCATTAGAAGTCCTCTTTGGGACCTCTCTGACTCCATTACTTCCAAATACACAGTTCAGCAAAAAAAGAATGCAAGAAATCAGTCTCCTATAGGTAATGGAAATACAAACACTGTCAATAAACCTTTCCAAAGGTGATTTCAGACTGAAGTTTTGATTCAGATGAAAGCATCTCTTACCCATTTCCTGTTTAAATGCAATGTATGGGAAGGGGCATTGGTATCTAGGGCTCTTAAGCGATTTGTAATGCAGGTAAGGGAAATCATGTCCTGCTTGAGCTAAGGTACTATAATCCACCCCACAGTTAAGTATTTCTCACTCACTACAGGATTATTTATTCAACAGGTCTTCCCCTTCCTATGCTACCACCAAATCCCTAAAACTTCCTCCAAGACTTAACATGCAATCTCAGAACTTCTTGTCTGCCCAAAGCCAGGAGAGAGGACCAAAATCTCCATTCTAGCACGCCAAGCTACAGTCTTGATGCACTGCTCTCTCAACTGAGGACAAGTCCTCAGAGAGCTGTCAGTGTACCAGACTAAAGACAAAAACGAAGTGCAAACAGGAGTCTGATTCTTCTCGGCAGAAAGTCATCAGAGTTAGTATTTTTCAGGAGAAAACAAAAGAACAATTTTATTTGAGTCATGCCTTTTTGTCTTAGAGTTAATTGATTATATCAGACAGAGTGCTTTTCACTTCATGTCTTTATTTGTTCTTTTCTCCAAAACCAGAGTTGGCATTGCACGTTCTTAAGAATGACAAAGCTGTTGCTGTAATATGTTTATATGAAATATCTTAACCCCTGAGAGAAACAATTGAAATTACTCACGAAAAGATTCACTAAGATGCATATCCAGAAGCTGAAAAATGGCAAAATTAAAGAAACTCATGTGAATTAAGAAAAATAAGATGAAATTATTTGAAAAATGAATGATCTGCATTTGTAAATGTCATTGCCTGCAGCAGTCAGTGGGGTGATCTCTTCCCAATTTGAGTGTTCTCACATACAACCTACTGTCAGTCTAACTTCTTTCACTTCCACATAAAAAAATATTTCCTATGTGAATTTTTGCTTTATTTTCCCCAATGCTCACTGTGAGAATTACTGTACATTTATACAAACAAAGCTTTAATTCACAAGCGCTCACAAAAATAAACCCAGCTATATAATAGAGGAGGAAGAACAAGTAACTGATGGCTGGACATGAACAGATCAAATCACAAACCCGAGTTTTCTAACATGTTGGCAAGTCATGTGCCTCTGCTATCTAACCTTTCCCAGTCAGGCCCAAGCTCATCTAATGCTTCTATCCCCTATATAGCAAATTCATCATTCTCACTCACGCGTTTATGAATATGTTATAAGTTGTGACTAAATGTAATTATGTAAATGATAGTAATTTTTTTGCTATGCAGATTAATGTTCTGCTTCATTGGGGTCCCAATATGGAGTAGCAGAAGTTTGAGCCTCACAGCTGTGCCTCTGTGTGGTGCTGCCTCTCATCTAAGAATTAAAACGAAGATGAAATTAATCTTTTACTTAATGTGAACAAAACAAGCCATCTCTATGTTACTTGGTCTATTCTCTATTACTTTCCACATGTAGTAGAATCCATCACACTTCCCAGAGGTGATAAACTCCTGGGGCATAATTCCTTATCCCTTCAGCTCCATAATACAACCCCCCAGATTGTTAATTCAAATCATAGTAATGGCTCTGCGTTTCATAGAGAGGCTCATTAAACTTTTGTCAAACGGGAACCTGCCAATAGGTGTGAAAAGCAAAGCTCAGCTAGTAAAGCTCTATGGCAAAGGGGCTTCTCATGCTGTGGAAGTATTTGGCAGTTAAACGGTTTGCCCATCTAATACCAGAATTAACCTGACAGCTTTTAAAGACAAAAGGCAAGACAAAGCGACTAACAGAGAAAACCTCCTCAAAGAAGCGAATAGCTGGGTGATCTAAAAACTCACTCCTACCCACTGACTGTCTTGTGAGACACACGACACTAGAAACTGTCTACATGTATTTCTGGCTACTTTTCCCCCCATCCAGAAAGCCACCTGGACACACTTTTCACTATCTGACTACAATGCTGCTGTGAAGCTGCTTGGTTCCTACAGAAAGCCCTAGATCTTACTGGTCAGTTTCTTCTGCTTAATCCAAAAATAATATATACAGACTAAATACAATCATGTTGCTACAATAACATTTCAGTACTCATCACACAGTTATCCCAAAATGTTTATATTCAATTTTCTAATGATGTCTTTTGAATTATGCATGCCTTCACCTAACATCGAAGATGCAATTTATGTAGCTCTATGGGAGAAGAGTAAAAAACCTGCCAGCCTTGAGAGGGACTTACAAAGAGAACAGATACTTCCCTAGCAGGAAGGCTAAGACACATACAACTTTACTGCAGATATTTCTCTCTCATATGAGCATTTTTGACAACAAAACCTCTTGCATTTCCTATTTAACTAGTATGGCACAGCAATAGAAGCAGGAATAAACTGAAAAAAAATTAGTGTTTTAAACATATCCTTGACTGAGTCAAAGGGATTAACATACATTATCTCATTACATATGTATACAGTGAAAATTACAGGAGGGCAGTCCACACAGTATGCCGTTACATAATTTACCAGAAAACATTCTTTTCTTTATCCTCATTTTAATCTTCCTCTATTTCCACATACAGAACAATAATCAGCGCATGGAAGGCCATGCCCACATCCATTTCTCACAATGCTCAAGTGTCAGAGAAGTGCAATTTTTCAGCCAGGGTGACAGTGACCCACAAGGATGCTCCAAGAGTGCAACCAACTCAAATATTCATACAGCTACTAATTTATTCCAAACACTTGGCTCCCACCAGAGTTTCTCTCTTTGACTGAATGCAGATTCCAAGCTTAATGTGTTTTCTTGTAAAGTAGAAACCAGTATTTTAGGGAGCGGAATACTGAAAGAGGGGAGAAATATCATATCTCTTCACATTTTTTCTACAGGGGGCATTGTTCTCTCTTATTTAATAATTACTAATTGTGTGAGTAACTAATTCTGGTTGAATAATTATTTTGTTAAATAGCACTAGAGAAATTGATTTTTCATCAAATTTCAGTTTTGTGGAACTAATTGTGCTAGTCAAAAATATTTACTTGCTAATACTATTCTTTGTAAACACTGTTGTATGTCAAAGAATTTTAAGGTTCTCACAAGCAGTTGAGTCATCTTTAATAGATTTGTCACTTCTCTTTTTTGTTAATTACACAGAAAACATGCATCTCTCCTTTTTCATCAGAGTGAAACAAAACTTAAAGGACTAAAAATTAAAGAACTCCAGTGGCAATTGCAGCAATTTTGTTAAAAGATTCCCATTCAAATTCCTCTTCAGGACAGCCATTTTCTACAGGTTGGCCCAAGGCCGCGAGTTCCAACCCTTTCAGGTTATGAATTACAGGAGGTGCAATAGGTAGCACAAATGGAAGACCATCTGTAGTGTAATGAACTAATGCTCACATTAGAGAGTCATACACACAAACTAATGTCTTTTTTAAAATAAAAACAAATAAAAATATAACTAGCAGCATTTGGCAGCCTTAGAGAATCCTAAATAGCAACTGGGCCTGCAATGGAAGCACTGCACAAGCCAAGCTGGATGATTACAAGCCAGGTCTCAGCACACTTCCCTGCCAATGCATCACAGCCCTTCATGGGAAGGCAATCTGTACGGATATTTATTCAGTCCTTGGTTGTTCAACTAAAGCTACTGGGTTTTACTTCAGTGAAAACAGGACATTCTTCTCAGTGCTTGCAATGAGGACATCAGACCATTATTTGCTACCCAGCTAAATCGGTGCCAGTGCAAAGACGCTACAAAGAAACACTATGCAAAGAAAGGCCAGGTTGATAAATGACTTTGGTCACCTATAAAGTGACAGATCTTCAAGGTCACACTCTGCTGGAAGCCCTACAAGCTTTCCATGAAGTCTATTAGCTCTTTGGTCTCAAGCAGAACCACTGCTTGCCTCTGTGAAGGCTTCCAGGCTCTGTAATTCCCTCATGGTTTTGGCTTTCTCTTTACTGAAGTCACCATGCCAGCTGCAGAGAATTACAGCTTTAAATGACCCTGGCAAAAGGCTGCTGGAAAGAAAGGTTTATGTTATGCATTGCTGATCAGCCACTGAATGAGGACGACCTCTGTGAGGCACTTTGGCTCTATTACTGGGAGCAAAACAGAGGAAAACACTCCAAATAGAAACAAACAAACAGAAATACCCAGAACAACTACAAGCTCTGCCAAAGCTGGGAGGAGGAGGAAAAGGAAAAAAACAAACAAAAAAACCATACCTCTGGCAAAGAGGACAAGGACTAGAGAAGTAGAGAGGGCTGAACATCTTTGCAAGGCCTGCAGATCAGTTGTCATGGCTTGAAGTCACCTTCCTTAGGGACTTAACACTTTCATACCTTTCCGGAGGCTAATGTAAGACTGTAGTACCACACTACCCTGCAGGAGACTAATGCTATGCAAAAATAAAGCATGCACTTGTTTTGTTGTGTGTTGAAGAGCAAGAGGAGCAAGGGTGAAAAAACATGGAAGGACTTTTAAAGACCAAGAACTTGTCTTTGGGATTTGGAAGCATACACAATTCCCTAACAAGAAACTGGCCTGGGCTTTGGAGATGGAGCATTCAGAGCTGTGAGCACAGGGCTCTGAATCAAGTTTTTATGAAGAGACTGGTATTTGGGCACAAGTCACTCACAGAGCTGAGGTCAGGATCCACAGAAATGGGAACATCCTGTGCTGTAGACAACAACACAAGCCAAGAGACATGATGCTATGGGCAAACAGATAGGAACACAGTTGAAAGGACTAGTGATACCTCATTTGCGAGTTCTGCAGTCCTACCCTGTGGCTACTCTACACAACACCCAGAAGAAAAGTCTACGAAGCTTCCTTAATAGACACATGCAGATGAGCTCAAAATCAAAGAAAGTCCAAGACAGAGAAAAAATAATGTAAAATTAAAAAAAAACCCCAAACCTCAAGGGATGACAGATTCAACCAACAGGACCACCTCCTGACAGAAACACTGCTGCTGGCTGACGAAAGAAGCCTGAAGGGGTCCCAGACTGCACAGTTCAGAGTGTGCGTGACTGGACACAACTGGTAACTGCTCTTAATAGGGCAGTTACTGATATTTGAAATTATCGGCGTTACCTTGGGGTCGTTGCCGCTAGTTTTATGCTCACTTGCAAGAGGCAGTGCCAGAGCTTAGAAGAAATGGCACGAAGCTCTCTTCTGGTCTAGGGCCACCTCTGAGCCCCTCTTCCTGTTTGACTATGGTATTTGCAGAGCAGCCTGTCATTAATCATTAACAGGCTCTTCCACTGCATTCTCAAGGGCTCCTTTCTCCTTAAAGCCTCATTTTTGAGCTTCTCAGCCCTAGCTGGCCAAGCGAGTGCTCAGAAATGTCCCCCTGTCTGCAACTGGCCTCATATAAGAGGGTAAACTCCCAAAGTTCCCTCAGCTCCTATTGCACACAGCTGCATCTGGCACACAGGTTATGCGGAAAGCCCTTTACTCGCATATTCATTTATGCTTGGGCTCATTTCAATATGTGCAAATGAAAGCCTATAGGAGGAGCAGGAGGAGAGGTAGATCTTTCAAATTATACTCAGCCATGGTGAGGCAACTACATTTTCATTTTATCTATCAGACTATCAGTAAATATTCATAAGCCTATTAACTGAAGCCCTAAGAGCTTAGAAACATCTGAATTCTCATAACTCAAGATTCTTGTCTACTCTTCACCCGCTACCTCTTAAAACTCTCTCTAATGAAGGTACTTGCTTTCCTAGACATCATCATGTAAATCTCCCACAAGCCTTGATATACACAGCCATTTTTGAAAAAAAAAATAAAAAAAATAAAAAATAATAAAAAAAATATTTTTCAGTTTTAAAAATAAATCTTTCTTGAACTTCCTAATAGCAGCATCTTCATTGTTAGGGATGCTATAGTCTTTTTATTATTATTTTTATTTATTTTCCATTTTGCCAAACATACCACAAATCCTCCCCTTGGCAGGAGGATGAGAAGGAGGCCTGAGCCTTGGGAGGCTCAGGCACGGTGAGCTAGCTGACACCAGGCTACCAAGCAAAACAGGGCTGACCTAAAGCTCAGACAGAAAACTGCAGACCAGATCACATTAATCTTGAGTTATCACAG
Source organism: Eudromia elegans (assembly GCA_003342815.1). NCBI lineage: Eukaryota > Metazoa > Chordata > Aves > Tinamiformes > Tinamidae > Eudromia > Eudromia elegans. The sequence continues at coordinate 4,100,341 of PTEX01000052.1, read as the reverse complement.
TGGGGGTAAGTGCAGCCCATCGACTCTCAGCACGCCAGCAGGCAGGAGGTGCCATTCCTAATGCAGCTGCGTATCAAATCTCCTGTGGAAGGACCATGGTGCCTCTGTGCTCCGGGCCTCTCTGGGCTCCACACGCAAGTGGGTCTTTCTGTGCTCGGCACAGCTCGGCATCGCCGTTAGCAAGTTGTCAGGGCAGAAAACCTGACTGCCCCAGGGAGGTTTGGGTGCTCTGGAAAACCAAGAGGCTTTGAACACCTCCTTTATCCTCATGCAGAATTAGCTTCGAGGGCTGCGTGATTATTTTCTGCTAGCCCATGGGAGGATGAGCAGCAACTCTGTGAAAAAACTATGAGATTTTTCAGGGGCATGTTCAGATCCACTAGCCATAATGAACACGCACCTGGTGAGCATCACTTTGATCTGATCTCATTACAGGCAACCCTGACTGCATCACTGCTTTTACAGTAATTATATAGGTAATTACCCCATTTCTTTTGCTATTTCTGGTAACATCTTTATACAAAAGAGTTACTGTCGTATCTTGTTCACCTGTGTCTCCAAGTCATTAAGGTTACCTCTTGTTCTTGTTTATTTTGTTTCAGCATCTCTGAAATCTCAGCGAAAGTTGCTACTGCAAATTCTCTTCAAGACAATATTACACCTTAAGCCTCGGCTTCATGGCACTTAGATCAAACACAGAAATCTCAATAATGTAAAAGGTGGCTGTTTGTTGAGAGTATTTTCGCAAGTTCTGTGATACTTTAACTGTGTGGCCACACAACACATCCCCTCCCGCACAGACACATTTCTGACATTGAGCAACAACACCTAAGCACAGTGGAGCCGACACCAGCACTCTTGAGCCAAATGCCACCAAAGAGCCTTCCTGCAAGAACACTTCTCCAGCAGCCACTCCCGAGACATTATTTTTAGCATTTTGTTATCTAACCTTATTTTATCTTTACTCCTTCAAGATCCCAAACACAACTCCTTCTCCCTAATTTGTTTGAGAAGTGCTGTGATCTCTACTTATCCAGAATATTGACAGTTTCTCAGTGTTCTTGATCGGATTTCCAAAGGTGATAAAAGGTAGTTGTTGTTTTTAATTAATCTAGTTTGAGTTAGTCCAGAGGCAGTATAATGACTACCAGATATACGTTAAAAATGGTGCTAATGATTTTTATATATCTGTCCTGGTTTTGTCATATCCTTAAGCTATTCTGAAGGCTTCCTATAGTATTACACTGCCCATTAAGATCCTATTTTCAGTGTGTCAAGCCTATCAGCAAAAGAGCAATTTTTCATACTTACACATTTATTGGTTATCTCAGGTGCCAATTCCTCCCTCAGATTTTGCTTTGTAAAGCTGTTACTCTTTTGAAAACAATAAGCTCCACTAATCAAAGAGTCTCTCAGGATTCTTCCTGTCTATCCACAAGGCACTCATGTTCTGTATCTATCCCTGCTCTTCCTTGTAATACATCTCCAAAATTAAGCAGGTTTCTTGAGAAATTGCCCATTTACTTCAGGATAGGATCAGTTAGGGCCCTTATGAGAAGCTCAGTTCTCTGCAATGCTTTTGGTTAAAAGAAATGCACAGGCTGCACTTTGGTGTCCCTGCACGAATGTCATGATCAGCTTCTTTTTCTTTCTCACGCCACACACTCTTGCGATCGAGACAAGTGCCAGCAAGGGAGAGTGTCAGGAGATGGAGTGATGTGAACGGGCTTCAGTGCAGCCTTGCTAACTGCTCCCACTTCTCCTCTGCACAGCTTGCCCACACCAAGAGAACCTTCATCTCCCTCAGAGGGGCACTGCACCCACACAGGGACAAACACGCGCCTCCACAACGTGCCACCAACTTTACGTCGGTGGGCAAGTTAATTAGATTGCCTGCAGCCACCACCTTTGGGCACCTACTGACGTGAGCTTCTGAGCAGAAGCTGGCACGCACACGGAAAGAGACGATTTCTGCGCCCTCCATAGGAAGAACAGGCACTTCTGTCCTATGAGAGAGTGGAAAAACAGAAAGCACACTAATACTTGCACGTGAAAATGAGACAGACCGTGGTTCTGTTGCTGGCACACAACAACTATTGTTTTACACTTTTGTAAGGATCACAGTAAGGGAGTACTCCTGTATATACCAATTACACTTAGTATTTAGTGGATGTGCAAGGTCAAAGAACATAACTCCTTAATAAAATAGTACAGGATTAAAAAAGGAAAGGTCAGGACATGCCATTTAGAGAGAGAACTTAAATTTATGGTAAACAACCATGCAAAATAACAATAATAAACTGAGCAGCAGCTCTTCAAACTGAGGAGGGCCCTTAGTATGACATAATAAAATCACTCTGTAGAAAAAACCAAAACTAACAAAACCACACACCCACACAACAACATCCCATAAAAGTATCCTTTCAAAACTGTATTTTTTTCTGAAAATATCAAGAAGCACTTGCCAAGTTGTTGCTGGTTATCCTATGCACTTAAGCTACCTTAAACAGGCTCCTGTGTTAGTGAGACAGTTCCAAAATACCTCAGATAAAAGTGTGTCTTTTTTTTTTTTATTCCCTAACTAACCAGAGTAACCAGGGAACATTTAGGTTATACCCTTCAAATACCCTTCTTTCCATCACCAAGGGCTTCATCATAGATACATTTAACAAGCTTACAATTTTCCAGTCATTTTCTTCACATAGAAAGCACTTCCTTCTGTAAAAATTCAGATATAGCCAATCACATGAAGACATCTTATAATAATAATAATAACAACAATAATAATAATCAATAATCAAATTATATAGCCAAGAGAGAAAGTTAAAAGGGGAAAAAAAAAGANAAAAAAAAAAAAAAAAGACGTGACAAAAGGCATTATCAGTAACTGAATTAGAAGCAATGAATGAAAAAAGGGAAGAATCCATTATATTCCTCAAACAACAGTAATAACTAGAGTAATTCTCCCCCAGTATGGTCAGTATTATTTTCTAGACAGATGGCCTTTGGTTCTCCTATTTCTGTATTCCTGATATTCAGATTTTCAAAAAAATTCTCTTCTACACAGGTCAGCTATGTGAGGATTTTCCCTCATGAACAGTAGGCCAATAAACAAGCTCTCAAAGGGAGGGGGAAAGGGGTTGGTTTGCTGCTTGCCAGCAAAACAAAACAAATCACATTCCTGAAAAGATTGTTTTAAAAGCAAGAAAAAGATCAAACATATGCTGAATCTTTCAAAAACTCAAGGTCTGACTGCAAAAGTCTAGTGCATCTGTCCCAAACGGTGTCTTTAACAAGCTCCAGGAAATTACATAACACAGAAAATTAAGTCTCTTTATCTAGCAGTTAGCTCTGTTATTAGCCAGGACAACTTCATCTTATGCCTTCCAGCCACAGCTCATGGAAGCTTCTCTACAGACTCAAGCAACAGAATTGATTTCCCTTTGCCCCAACTACACTATTTTTCAATACAGCAATGCCATCCCTTATGCATAAGATGGGGAGGCCATCATCCCCTTTGCAGCACATTATTTTGGAATGTGATCAGAGGATGAAAGAAAAAAAAAATTCAAGAAAGGGTAGTACAGAATTAAAGAATTTCAAAGAGTAATACAGGAGTTCTGAAAAGCAAGGAGCTGAAACACAAGCATAAGTTTAGAAAGCACCACCCCTGAACTGCACTAAATGTTATTAGCAAAGACTCACTACAGATTACTGGTCTGTCCTCATAAGGCCAAGGAGACTCAATGCTGCTACATCAGGCAGAACATAGGATTTATTACAGCAATTATAGTTTACTTGAAGGGCAGATTTTGAACAAATGTCAGAAGTTCCTCTGTCCATCTCATCTTTTCAGGAGAATGAGAAATTAAAACAGAAGTCTCCTCTGATATTCCCATTAAGATATTTCTTCATCTCACATACCGACAAACATTCAGGAGGGCTGGGAGGTAGCTAAAACAGATGTGCCTGGGGGGCGCATCAGAGAGGTGAGAGGGCTGATCTTTCCATTTTGGAAAAGCTAAAGGGACACTGCTCCAAAGCTGCACCTCCAGGTGTAAGCAACTTTCCCTGAAAGATATTTTGGTGGGAGTGTCTTTCTCTCAGAACAACATAAAGACAGCTGTCAAGGGAAGTTCCTCATTCGTAGCTGTCTTCAAAGCTTTTCCAGTGAAATGGCAGCTCTGGCAAGGTGTGCATTAGGATATTGTGTTAAATTGAAGACGCTTCTTTGCAAGGCACCAGCACTGCTGCTGGCAGCCAGGGCCTGCGGGCTAGAAGAGAGAATAACCTGGCTGAGCTGCGCCTCGAGGGCCCTCGGTGCGTATTTGTCTTTTCCCAGTGTCATTCGGCACCAGCCAAGCATACGCTCCTGCAGCCCTCTTCGTAGGTGATGCAAAACCATTTTGTGCAGTACAAGTGTTTTACATCAAGCTGCTCTCGGGGTTGGCTGGGTTTCCATTAGCCCCGTCCCCCGAGAGCGCAGCAGCCTCTCAGCCGCATTCCAGGCGAAGGCGCCACGAAGCCCTCGCGTGCGACTGCCGCGCAGCCGGCAGGGCCGCCACGGCGCTCCGGGGGCCGCGGAGACCGGGCCTCAAGAGGCAGGCAGGGCGGAGAAGGGGGACCGGGGCTGCTAAACCCTCCTTCCTGCCCAGATCTCGAGCAGTAGATGTTCATGAAACCACCTCAGTTGTGCTAGGCTACACACAGAGGCCTGCGAGAAGGAGAGTGCTGATGGAAATGAAGCAGTGTCACTGCTTTTATCGGCACGGAAATCAAAATAAGGCCTACGATTTGTGCCCTCAAAAAGCTGATGATATTATTGTCAACAAAAAAATCCCTAATTTTCCTAGAACAATTCAATTTTCCAATTAAACTTCATTTAACATCAACAAATAATCCTTTCTGTTCAAGAAGACAGTACGTGCATTGATAGGCTAATGCTTGCTTCCCTGTCCCATTAGAGCACATGATTCCTCTTTTAAAGCTTGTTCATTAAGACAGCATTTCAGCAACACCCCACACACACTAAAACACAAAAATAAAACATGCTTATTCCTATTTTCATAGAGCTTTCCTTCCCTTTCCTTACAGTACTGGAAACAAGGCATATTTAGCCTTTATAAGACAGACCCTATTTGTCTGGCCAAGTGCCAGAACTGAGAACATTCTAACTGTGAAATTTACAGAAATTTTACTCTTTGACTTATTTCATACAGTGAAATGCCACATGTAATTATTGCCATATGTAAAATGCTGCATTAAAGTTTAATTTAACGTCTCTCCGTGTCTTTGTACAACATGCAAAGAACCACACTGGATGAGTACACTACAAAGCAGAGTTAATTACCTCATTTTTTAGAAATGAGTGAGAGCTGAGGAGATGGAGTCTACGCAAATTACTATAGCAGTATCATTCAGAAAAGCCAAGAGAAAAAAAAAGATTGAATTTGCTTAATTAGGTCCAGCGCCAGAGAAGTATATGAATATATCTCTAAGTCAGTCAGCGAGCCTATGGACTTCAAACAGTTTAAAATACCTCTTTTGAGCAAGTATGAACTACAATCCAGCATGGGTTTTGGCTTCAATACATGATTTTTCACATGCTCAGGATTATCTGCATGCAGGTATTTTGCCCAATCGCCATTTTGTTTATCATCAGGAAATTGCCTAGTAGGAAGTTACAGGAAACTGCCTTGAAGCCATTTAACCTCTCATCTTGTTCCTCCTCATTTCTCAGGGTTAGTTTTATAGGAACTGGTTTCCCTATAGATGATACAAACAGCTATTACAACTAGAAACTGTTGAATATATCAAAATTTTGTGGTTTTTTTTCCAGGAACAGTGAAAGTCTGATAAAACTGTGATTTAAAATGCTTTTCTAAGTATTTCTAAGCTAAAATAATGACTGTGGTACATTAGATCTGTACAGCAAGACATGCCTTTTTTGGCGTCTTCTTGACATCCGTCAGATCATTAGAGCAACTGTAGAGAAAATACCAGGATCTACTATTAGCCATATTGTTAGCGAAGTAATTTTTGAGTGGAAGGAATTCCCCAACCTTAAAGAGGCAGGACACAGCACCCATAACACGTGCTAAGAGGCAGCGCCACAGCACGTGCTATGCCAAGCTGCTAAGGAAGTCACTCAAGGAAACCCCAGCTTGGCAGAGGACAAAGTGACAAGTAGAACAACACAGTAGAAGAGAGAACTCCCAGACCTGACATCCATATTGATTTAGACAGACGTGACAGAGATAAATTACGCTTGGCTTACAACAGAGTAATCATTAACTTCCATCTTGCATCTGACCTGAGAAAAACCTCATTTACCAAAGCAAAGTATGTTTTATGTAAAATGACTTTTCAAGGAATGCCAATAATGTGATACGAGAATTAACTCTGGTGATATTTCAGATGGGCAAAAAATAAAATATGAAACAGATAACAGGATAAGCAGTACAAACAAAGATCGAAGCACCCTATATATTTGTCAAAAGTTTAAATCTCATTTAAAGGACTGTGTCTTCAGAGACAACTAAATTTCTGAGTCTCTGCTAAGCCCAGAAACTGAAGTGCTAAGTTGCTCCCAGGAGCCAGAAGTTTGAAGGCACCATGTGTTTAGATAGTTCATGTCAACAACTAAGGATTAGTCATGCTGAATTTTGAGCCTTTTGCAGCTCGCAACTGTTTTGCACTTAACATGCACATCAATATGTACCTAACTATTTTCTATCTCTCTGTTCTTGAGGACTAAATAGATCTTATCTGCTAAGAGTGGAGCACCATTCATGCAAATAATAGCTCACAACTGAATGCGGATGCCCAAAAAACAATTCCTTCCTCTCCTCTGCCTGACCCCAGTTACCTGTTACTTTGTTTTTCTGAAAAAGGCGAGTATATCTTTAAAGACAAGGGAATAAACTGAGCCAGCTTATACTGTAGTAGCTATGACAACAGATTTTGAAACAAGGGTGGAAGACACTAGACCTGAATTTTAATTTCATTTAATTATTCTGATGACTTCATATTTATTTCTGCATTCTATAGAAACCGTATGATTTCTTTGACTATTAGATGCACAACATCTCTTCTAGGAGATTCTCTAGATGTGTTATCCCATACATAAAAGTAAAAAGAAACTACTCACAGAATTAGTGAACATCTGATGTCTTTGAATGAATACCAGATGGGTAGAGCATGCTTTTCTTTTCAAAGATGCTGGACTCGAAGCAGAAGGAGAGCTGATTTCGTAGCCTTGTTACCAAGATGACTCCATCAGATGAACTGTTAAAAACAGAGAATCACACTATTAGAGACCCATGATTGTCTTTTAGAAGTGATTTTTTTTCAAAGACAAAAGACAGGAGAGGAGTTAAGTCACATCTTAAGTTAACTGAATAACTGGGCAGGAACAGGAGAGAAGAGTTCAAGGCTTAGTTTTTTTCTTGCAGCCCTTCTCAATTCTCTGAGATCACAACTTTTATAGACGACAATATGCGTAGTTGTAGGTATCACCTTTACCAGACACAGGATCTGGCTCCCTAGGAAAACCCTTCCCCCCTCCCTCCCTCCTGACTACTGCACCAAGCTCAAGAATTTACAGATCAAGAACACTGTCCAAAAAACAAAAGCAAACCCTGAAACAACAAATCTCCCACCCCAGATTATTTCTATCATCTCTTCCCACTTCACAGGTTCCTTTAATCATAAATTCCTTTAGGAAGTATTTTGTGTGTAATCAACCTTCTCTTGGTAAGTCAAAAATGCTCAAGACTTCATAAAATGCAAGATATTCTTTCTCCTTCAAAAAAAAATAAGCACTCTTCTCATTTTCTTTCCACTCAGCTCCCTCCATGTTCTCAACAAGGTGCTCCTGCTGCCCCAGATAAACAAACAGCAGTTGAATAAGAACAGGTAGGCACCAGCCTTCTTACATTGCTTTTTAGACCTAGCTGGCTGCTCACCATAAACCTGCATTGAGTCTGTCCCACATGTAAAACTGAGTACCTCTGGATAGGTTTGCCGGGGAGAATTAGACCTGCTTGTCAGACATCTTCATCCATGGACAGCTGTGGGCTACCCCTCCTCAAAGCACAAGCCTCTCACTCCCTTGCTGCTCTTGTATCAAACTGCAAAACTCTTTACTGCTCTTTTTTCAAGTTCTTGCTGTTTCTAATCTCCTCAGTCTAGCCTGATTGCTTTGACACCTTCAGCTACTTGTAAAGCTTCAAACAATTTTAAAATGCTTACAGGTTTCATTAGTGGCTTGAAGCAGCTGGAGACCACCAACAGCACCAGCTCCCTGGCAGAGGAAGAGATTCAGGCTCTACTGAGCACGGCAAATGAAAGAAATACTCTTGCAAAGAAAAACCCTCACAACTAACATAGGCTACACTCTCACACTACATGGGGGCACCTCTCCTGGCAAATAGGGTCTCCCACTGCTGCTGCACTTTATTCTTATTTCCTTGGGGGTGGAGAAGCAGGATTAACTCTTCAGTGGCTGCTCAGACACGGCAGGATAGGGTTTTCTGAGCACTACTGTTAGTCATTTCATTTAGAAATGCTTTCTGCACACTACTAAATTTTCGTTCATTTAGGAGTGAAGTCCTTGCTCTTCTGTCTTGCCAGAATCAGAGGGAAGGAGTCCCATCACATGTGCTGCTTTTCCTTTTATATTCCAAATAACAGCTGCTAGTGGCACCTTTACTTCTGCACTTGCTATCCCCAACACCTAACAGCATTCAACACTGTTAGGTGCCTGCACAGTTAACTCCAAATTCTTACACATAACCTCTTGAAAGAAGACACCATTTTTTAAACATCCTGTGATGACTCCATTAAGCGCTAAAGAGGTGGGAAATAGAGCAGAGATGTGTTTTGCACTAGTGTTGGAACAGCCCTTCCGTTCTCCTGCCAGGCAGCAGCACTGAGAACCTTTTGTCAGGCTCAAATGCTGCTCATTTCTCAAATTTCTCAAAAGTTGGATAGACACAGAGGTATTCCTTTGTTGGTGGAGGTATTTTCATTTTCTTAATCATGGAATGAGTCATGGGCACTTGAAGTTCCATAAATCCTCAGAGGCAGCCAACTGGGTTTATTTTCAGCTCTCTCAACACACAGAGAAAAATAAAAAGTTTTTTTTTTTAGATATGGAAATGGGATGTATTCTTATTACATATGTAAACAATCACCCAACACAGAAGGGGGTGAAAACCTGTATCAAATGGGAAAGTTGCCTAAAATACCAACCTCTTTCCATTGCCAGAGGATTGCAGCATCACCGGATCCCTTCCCTGTGGGGACCATTCCCCTGAGCGGAGTTGATCTGATACTTTTTGGAGAAATGCCTCTCCTTCAAGAAAAAAAAAGCAGAATTTTTACACTTACTAGTGCATTTGGAGTTGTTCATACCTTGCTGTATTACACACACACAGATAGAAAGAGCGACCTTTAAGTGCTTGAGCATTAAGTATTGGCCGTGACTACTGTGGAAGGCTCTACTCAACACATCACGGAAGGAATCTCTAAATCCATTTCAGTTTTAACTGTCCCACATTTTTTCTGCTTACTTCTCAAATTCATAAAGCCCAAACCAAATTCTGATTTTCAGTGTAGAGATTTAGCATTCAGGCTACAGAAGCAAATTTAGCATTTAAGATGCAAAAATAGTGCTGTCTTTAAAAAGGGCATTTTTTCATTTTTCTAGGAGTAACTGAGAAACAATATTTAATTAAGATGTTTCAAAAATGAAAGCTGTGGGAGAGATTTACATAAATTGTTTAAATACTCATTTTCAAGGGCTCCATTTTAATTTTATGTATGAAAACATACCCTTTACCCATTTCCGTCTTTTCTAGAGCAAACCCTTATTAGGTAAAAGTAACCTTCTCCAAAGCTGTATATATACTTCCTTGATTTCTTTTTTAATATCTTATGTTTCTTGCAGCGTTTGGTGAAAAGCTACTGACCATTTTCCTGACAGAAAGCCTTCTGTCAGAGCTTCCCATTTAACTACTGCATATTCAACACTTCTGCACACTCTGGCCAACGACGCCTTCCTTCCTTATCAGCTCATCTTCTGCTTCTCCCCACAGTCATGTGAGCAGGACTTTGATCTCCTGGTGAGACAAAAGAGAGACAAGGGTCTTTGCAGCCCACATGGTGACCTGTGATGAACAGCTCCAAAATGTATCTTTTCGCTGTGCTAATCAGCCTGAGCACTGCCAGGTGTCTTTGCTGGGAGCCTATGCTGAGGCAGGCCTAACTCAAACAAGTCATTTCATTTCTTGTGCCTTAATCATTTAGAAAGAGGTGTGCATATATAATGCATGCTCATTGGAATATCCTTTTCTCTTCCTATATGCTTACACAGCACTTAACATGGACTTGCAATGGAAACTATACATAGTAAGTCATAAAATCATGACGGCATTTCAGTCTTTAGCTCCATTGGAGCTCTCCCTGAAAAAGTCAGGGAAGTCAAAAAATGCCCAGCTTGGGCAAGTCCAAATTTCCTCTTCTCAGAATCACTCTATCTCCTAAAATCCAACAAAAATGAGAGACCAGTATCACCTCTAGCTTGCACTTTTCCAAAAGCAAGCTTTTCATACAACCATCACGTAATTTATAGTGAAGGACAAAGCTGCAAACACAAGGGGTGTGTGTATATATATATAAAAATATATATAAATATATATATATATAACAACTGTCTGATTTGTGCTGGTTTTGCATTGCATCGTGCAGCCCATGTGTACTAGATGTACCAGAAACTTTACAGAGCCTGGCAGGAAATAAAATGCTGTATCTTCTTGAGGACAGTTTGTTTGCTCGTAGTCCTTCAGCCAGTCGGCCAGCGCTGTCTGTAAAGACATCAGGTGCACGGTGAAAGGTGGGTTGTGAGAAAATGCTGCAGGAGAGAAACACACTGAGCAATTACTTGGCTCAGTTGTGCGCAGAAAGGCAGCCCTCACTGCAGGGCTGATAGACTGGCAGAAGCCAAGAGGGAAATCAGTACTTCATAAAAGTTAACGACCAAGGATATAGTTCTTATGAATCCTGAGGTGAGCAGCATTCACATGCAAAGCACAACACCATTCCCTCCTCCCTTTCACTTTGCTCGCTACCCGCTTATATATATGTATATTTACACAAATGTATATGTATGTGTATAAACCATATATATACACATTTATGAGAAACCCCTCAATAAGATACACTCCATCATTTTCTTCCACTTCGCTATCAGTTCTGACTCAGTTAGGTCATTCTTTTTCTTTTTTACTTTCCCAGAGGTAATTTCTCAAGCGAGATTAAACATCCTCTTCCAGATGGCCCATTTTTAGCAGAAAAGCTAAAGCACGAAGCCAAGCAGCAGCAAACCTTAAATCAGCATCCTGCATGGAGCCCTCATTCTGAGTCGTCGGCATTTTGTCTGCTATCATAGCATCAGTGATGACTTTTATTCCAAACAAAGACATTTCTCATGAATGTGAAATAAATGCTAAAGCCTTTAAGCAACTAAGTATGATCTGCCCACCATCAAAATGTTTTTACATTTGGTAACTTCATGAGTATAATTTCTATTGTTGTTATTATTATATCTCAGTATTATTAATAATTAATAATATTTAACAACAAATATTAAATAAATAATAGAAAAGAGATTGTTAGCTCTTTTTTTTCTGTCTGTAAGCAAGAGAACACAGTAATACTCAGTGCAGCATTCAGCCCTGCAGCACTTAAGGATGTATGTATGCATCTATGTGTACAACTGTGATACAGTAAATAAGAGTAATGATAATAAACAGAAATAAAACATCTGCATTTCTTTTAAAAAGGCAATCTTCTCATAATAATTATTTATTTTCTTTCCTTTTAACCTGTTTATGTTCTTCTATTATAGCTCTCCTATTTCATCAGCCAGCTCTGCAAATTATACACTGAAGAGATGAACATTAGTTTAAGCATTTTTAATTCCAGTATACTGTGTTATGAGCACATGGTAGGAAAAAGACTATGGGTATGAGAGGAGAGCTTAAATCTGACCACTAGGCAGCCCATGAGAAGTGTCCATGCCAGCTTCACAAGTAGAAGGAGGATGGTTGTATCCACAACACGGCCCTCATTAGCTCCACTTGCTGGTTTAAAAAATTAAAGTTTTATTCTGACCTCTTTGTAATTCACATTGTGACCATAGACATGATCACTCCTTTTCTGTTCTTCATTTCCACCATTGTTAAACATGTATAATAATGTTTTGCCTTTTTAAAAGTATTTTGGTATTTGTGCATTAAAAAATTCATGGAAGTATTAATATTCAATTTGGACGATTAGCACAGGAGGCATAGGTCAGGAAGTAACCTGGGGAAAATTCACTTGGAAGTTTTCTGCCATAAACACATAACCCAGAGAGGAATCTGAGAATAAAATAATATCAAATAGAGTTTACAAGCTAAAAACAAACAAACAAACAAAAAAAAAGAAAGAAAAATATGTATTTCTAAGTATTGTGCCATATCAAAGCTGCATTTATGTCAGATTAAGAACTTACTGTACTGATAAAAGAAGAATTACATATGTGGAGAAAAATGCTGAATTGCTTTGGCAGAGCACACACTGACAGTATTTGTGGTGTTGCTGAAGGCAGATAGCTCAGGCAAGATCCTTCTCACATGCACAGACATCTAATGCTCAAATTTTGGGGACTCAGGTGGTGAAACAGCAAGAGGAGGGTAACTATTTACTGCTTTTGGAACATAATTATCATCTAGATCCTCATGTCTCATCATGTCTGGAGTTACTGTCCTTTTACTCAAGTCAGAAAGGTTTTTATTTATCCCCCCAATATCTACCCTTCATCTTTCCTCAACACTACGTTTAAATGAAAATTACTTACTCTTTTTCTAGTCATTCATTATGCAGTTCCTAGTTTTCTACATCCAGTGCCTCACACAAAAGAACTGTAGTTTAACAACTGCATTATACCAGGAGCTTGATGGTCTGCTACTTATTCTATGGAAAAACATCTCTGGGATGTTTTGGTTGTTTGCCTAGTTCCCTGGCATTATTTGCGAATTTAGGCTTTGAAAACACGTGGATTGCAGGCTGTCATAATTCATATTGGACAAGTCAAGAGACTTGTCCTTTGGGGTGTTCCTAAACCCAGAACTTCCATATTTTGGGGCATGCAATTCTTGGTATTGGTCCAATATTGCATTCACTCAATCACCCAGGTGAGTGACTAATAATTTATTCAGAGAGTGGCAATACATTCTTCATATTTCATAAGCATCTGTCCAGGTTCTGTAGGCAAAGCTGAATAGGAATTAAAGCGTGACTCTACAAAGCTTCTTCTAGCTGCTTGCACCTGTATTTCAGTTAGACTAGTCCAGACTAAGTATGCGAGTCTATGGGACATCCCAGTTCTTCTCACATCATTGCAGTTTCAAGAAACCCAAAATAGTTTACAATGAGGACTGTCTGTAACAGCTGGTATGAGAGTGAGAAACTTCTGCACACTGACAGCCTTCCACAGGATTTATGCACACGGTATCAGACAGCATTAAAGCAGACCTTGGGATCTGACTAAAAGAGCATTCGGACTGATCACTAGAAAAGTATGCAAAAGCAAGTGAAAAGCAGTGACCTTATTCACTGAGAGCCCTCTTTGCAGCCAGTTTCCAGGAAGTCCATGCACTGCTGAGGAGATTTTACAGTCAGTTATGGCCTTCAAGTGCTTTTTGTTTTTACAGCGTTTCTGAAGCGTTTCAGCAAAAGAATGAGAGCTAAACAAAGGTATGAAAACAGAGGCTTGCAAAAACGCTTTCAAACACTTAGGAGGGAATGTGCCTTCAGATCTAGAAGAGATGGAGACGGGAATGTCAGGAACTCAACTCTGCAGCAAAGGCCTTCAAAATCTATCACAAGTAAGAAACTCTTCTGCTACCATCCAGCTCAGTGCAAATCTGAAGGGCAGTTTCTGCACTTCATGAAATTAGACTAGCAAGAGTATGTGTGTGCACTCTGGGATACAGGGTCTTTTTATATTTGGTCCAAATTTTATAGCTTATTTCATTGCTTGACAGCCTACTTGATTTGTAAGTGACATTACAGTTGATTTATGCTGCCTGATAGATAGCACAGTAGACTGAAATCCTGAGCATGAGCAGCGTAGCCCACAGCAATAAATGCTCCCTAAATGCACTAAAGAACTGCTGAGCTGGCCTGTGCTGAAAATTCGGTTCAGAAATAATAGTTGAATAGTTGTAGCAACATTTGTATTCTTCTGCCTTCTTTATTCATTCCTTGGCTTTTGGACTGACGCTTCTGATAGGTGTGCCAAATGCAGAGATTTTCTGTACCATGAACATCTGCTTATTAGCAACTGGTTTGATGCCATGAAATCCTCTTTTATAGGCCATAAAAAAAGAACTTTCATTTGATTATAAATCTCTGCTTGGTAATACAATAATATCCATTTCCTCATTTGTAGCCAGTTGTTCAGATATTGATTTAATACTTTTCCTGCAATGAAGGAATTTAACACTAACAAGATTTAGACACCTAATTGCATAAGATTCCAGGAGTGAACACTCAGGTCAGCACTTTAAAAAGGTCTCCATAATATCCATGTCTTAAATACTGACCCTGGAAACGGGTGGAGGTGACTGCCTTTAGTTTGCATTATAATTCTTATCATAGAGATGGCCTTGCTTTTATCTTGGAGTCAACTGGTTGAAAGCCTGTCCGAAATCTAGTCTGTTGCTCCAGAGTTGGAGGCGAAACTCAGCCTACTGCATCCTGCAGAAGGCAAACTTGGTGTGCACCAAGGAGACAGGAGAGGGTGCTTTGGTGCAGCCAGGGGAGCTATGTCTGAGCCCAACATCTTGGAAAGGTTTGGGCTGAACCAGCGTGGGCTGCTCTTGGCTTATGGAAAACACAGAAGAGACAAGAGCAATCTAGAGTCCTTCTATGCTCCTACCTCACAGACAAGACTGGCAGCCTGAGCTTGCTTTGGACACTTGCAGCACAGCTGTAAACACCTTACGGGTAGTGTATGAAAGAGAGCTCAGTGGATTGGTGAAACCTTGAAATTCTGTGAATACATTGACATTTTTATGGCATGCATAAAGGTATAAGCATAATATATATAGGTACACTCATGCATATGTATGTGCCTATATGTCAGCATATATGCCCACAGAGCTGTACTGCATAAGTAAGTGCAGAAGAGAAGAACCAGATTAAACAGGATAAACTTTATAGCATATATTATTGCTCTTTTATATTTGTCCTGGAGAGCCTACATTTTAAAATCAAGAGTGAGGGGAAAAAAAAGAAGAAACAATAAGATTATTGCTGCTTCCAAAAAGCATTTTCGCCTGCAACTGTTTACAGCCAAAGTGATACTCAAGAGATTGAAATAACCCTAACACTACACCATGGTAAACAGCAGTCTTTCCCTTCTTTTCTTCTGGCCAGGCAGTAAGCTCGTCTCTGATATTATCTTACCCATTCAATAGCAAGGTCAAGGAATGAAGACAGCAAGAAAACCTTTAGAAAGCAGAGCAAAAAAGATTAAAATCTTAGCCAATGGGAATAGAAATAATAGAGCAGCAAAGAGAGAGGTTGACATTACAATTTGCAAAGCTTTATTCATAACAGCTTTAAAAAGGTGACCAACACAGCCCTATTCTTTATGCATTAATGACCTGGGCAAGCTGCTCCTTGGTTCATGTTTGATGCATTTCACACACATTGATGGCTTTTGTCAGACTCATTGCATTTGCCATGTGAGTTTGTTTAAGTTCTATCTCAATACTGTTGTGAGTTGCAGTCTAGTGGTTTTTGAACTGAGAAAACACATGAGTAAATGATGATGCAAGGAAACAAAATATATCAAATTGATATATTTTGAAGTGAGATGGCTGTGAGACGTAGGGGGATAGCATCAAGACCTCTCATTCCAGGGCTGGCATGAAAGAGCAGGCAGTAATCAACATTGCTCCAACATGGGGCCGACTCCTTGTGTTGCTGTGAGCAGCACAAGAAAACAAAAGAACATTTCGTCTATTCATTTTAGACATCTAAAACTGTGCCTCTGTGACAAGTGCAGCTTGGTCTCATTGTGCTACTGAAATGAATCCAAGATTTTGTGTGGCATTTCAAAGAACAAGAACAATATATTTCTCCATTACTTTACTTACATTAAGCACATGTGTTTTGTAGTTAATGTAGTTCCTGGTGTTATGAGAGAACAATGAAAACAAAATCCATGCTTAATGCACTGAACTTTGACAACAGCAGCTGCAACTCAAAATTAAAATCCACTTCTTTGCTTTGCTCTAAGGGTCTGATCTAGCTTTGAGAAAGTGCTGCAGTGCGCTGTGAACAAGGATGCTGAAATGAGAAACGCCTGTGCTGCTGCCCAACGGACAGATCAAATGACCAAAAGCAAACAGTGATGTGCTAGGCTGTTTGCTCAATACTCAGGTGAAAACAGGCAGGACCAGAAAGCCTTGGAAATTTTAATACAAAATAGATACACTGAATCTTTATCATCTGCTGCAAAGCACTAACCACGGAGATGAAAGACTCATTTACACTGGATGGGCTTGACCAAAAGGCCAGAGGAGGCTATGAGAGGTTTTGCCATTGGCCTCAGAGCACTTCTGCCCAGAAGATATATCTGCTGCTAGAATGGACTAGGTTTTCTTCCTGGTTTTTTTTTTTTCTCCAGACAGCAGGGGTGAACTGGGCATCAGGCATGTATTGTGCCCTCTTCTGATGTCCTTTAGATGTTCAAATGCTTTCTATAGCAACCCAGTACGTTCAGATTTTGTTTGTTTGCTTTTCCCTTACATCACTAAAGACCTGCTTTGGATTTCTGGCTAAAGCAGGAATTATGTGAAATCTAGGCTGCCTCTGAAGGAGGGTTCGTTACAAGAGCCTCTGCTGAGTGCCTGGCAGGCTTTCAGCCTCAGCTGCCACTTTGCCTGGGCAAAGTGAAATTCCCTCCAGTGATTTTCTTTAAGCATCTAATATGGGGAAAAATCCAAAGGAGGAGGCATGTGCAGACACCGTAATCTTGACAAGATTACAAACGAGCAGTGGCAGCGAGCGCTAGCTGCCGGCACCTCACCTGCCTGCTCCCAGGGGCTTCTCCGAGCCGTGGGCTCCTCTACGAGCTGCTGCTCCTGATGCGGGTGCCGGGTCTTCCACTGCTCACCCACTGCGGAGGGAGCAGCTCCTTGCTCAGACAGGGGCCTGTTCACGGCACCAAGACCTTCCTGTGGAGATAAAGGGCAGCTTAGTGTAATTATTTGGCTGCAGGGAGTCTGCAAACTGACATGTAAAGTTAGTCCCCTGAAATGGAAGAAAGTTCACAGAGTTCAAGGGTCACAGCTGAATTAAGCTCCTATACTGTAAAAGATTATTTATTCAGGTAAATATTAAAGTCACATTACTAAATATCGTTCTTATTATATGTGATTCTTAGTAAACACCTTGCAGATCTTTGTGCACATCCACCATTCATTTTCAATGAGGAACAGAAGTAGCAGGAGTCAATAGGTCTGACTCGGCAAGCTTTCGTTCTCTGCATTTAGCTTTCCATGTATTGAAATGCTCTGAATACACATTGAGTTGCTTTGTTCGATATTTATTATTGTTCCACCTGCGTTGAAATGGGAACAGCAATGGCTTTGATAAATAGATTCAAAGGCAGTCAAAATTCATTGTGCCTTTTCTAAATGCTTTTGTGTCCTCTGTTGGAGTCCTTTTTGAGAACCTCTTCCAGCAAGACTCCTCTGGAAATCAAAATAAATGTATTTCTTTCTCCCACAGAGCATCAATACAAAACCTTTCACTAATCCAGATTGTCCTATGCAATATATATGCCCAGTTTTCGCTTCGAAGAGCAAAGTTCTGCTCCCCTTCCCCGTGCTCATATACATGATACTCCTCTTTACGGAGCTATGTACATGATAACTAGTGGATAACTAGAAATAAAGGTGTCAAATTCTGGCAGTAGAACTTCATTAGCCTTCCAAAACATACTGAAGAATATTTATTACCACAGTATGAAGTATCATAAATAATTAGCACTAAACCCACACATGCCAAGGGAATGATCAGTGTGACTTCATATAGGGATCAGCTTGCTGTTTATCCTCCTACTGTGCTCATTTGCATGCTCAATCTTTTGCCAAATTCTGCCGTTCACAGTAGTTCTCTCAGTGCTTGTATGAAGCAAGAAAAGGCCATTGAGATTATGCTATTTTTCTAACAGGACACCAACTAATTATAAATATTTCCCTGTACAATACCAGAATGATCTCGCTTTTGCTCAGCATCAGGTTGCTGCACCAGGACTACTCCTCTCTTCCTTTTACCTTCTTTATGAAGGTACTGTGCTATCAGAAATTATTGCTCTAAAATAATGCGATACTAACCAAGAGCTTGATATAAACCTGCAAGAAATAGCCGAGTTCAAAGATGGAATCTATGTGCATAAAGTGGAATTGGAAGAGTCTGTATTTGTGCCTGGTCCCTCTTCCTTTCATTCGCGTTTGAACTGAGGAACATCCTTTCTCAAGGGAAGAGAGAACACAGGAACATCCCACCAAACTGACCATCTCCAGCCCACTCCTTTCCTGGACTGGCCCCTCGGGCTCCAGCCCCCTCAACATGACTCCCTCAGCAACGCAGCAGGGCTGCACTAGTTGAAAGCGAGTGCTGGGTTTGCTCCCAGATTAACTTTTGATGCATGGTGCTATTTGGGAAACACAACACGACGCAGCTAAGTGGTGAAATGAGTACTATGAAAATTTAAACTGAGGCACACGCTGAGAGCCCAGAAACAGAACACCACCAAAGGCCTAGAGCCTCCGAAAAGCAAACAAATGAGCTAAATAATCCACGTGTCCTGCCATGCCTACCTGTCTTTCCTCCTCAGCAAGCCTCACACCCCTGGGCCTGCAACTCGCTCTGCTCCACCTTTGCTGCAGGTGCAACCCAGACTCTGTCTCTCGTGGACTGTGCTATTTATTAGAAGCCGGTTGGCAAAATTATTGTGGTCCACAGCAAGCTGGTCAGATATCCCTCCAGGCAACAATCCTCCCGCCCATACTTTTTTTTTTCTTTTTTTGTAAAACATATAAATCCACTATAACAAGAATGGGAAATAGGGAGAAAACTGATGAAGTGGTTCAGAACAGAAGATGCCAACTCATATTTCACACAGGTCCAGCTGTGCAGGCCCCACCAAAGCACCAGGCAGCTGCTGAAGGATGGAGGAGCTGCTCCCTAGAGCCTCGCCCGACGCAGGCCTCCGCGGAGGGCTGCCTGGCAGCTTGGAGCTGCTGGTCCTCGCCTCCGAGCGCCGCGGCCTCGCAGCTCACCCGGGACGGCAGCGTCCATCCTGCAGCGGGAACGGCGCTCACAGCCTCACGAGCCAGGCGCTGGCAGCAGACAGCATGAGCCCACGCGGAGTCACTGCGTTGCTTCATATAATTCACCAGATTCCATACAAAACTAAACAACAGGTTTGTGTGTCAGAGGGACCCTACGGGGATCCTGGTTGCCAGCTACGGAAACTCACAGGAGAGAGAAATTTTTTTCCTGTTCAGTAGCTCATTTTCATAACATGTTTTAGCCACTTGATTTACTCAATCCAAAACCATCAGCTTGTTTTTCACACAGGAAAGCAGATTAGTGAGCCTGACAAGTCATTCTTCTTTTCTTCAAGGTGGCCTCAAGCAGGTCCCCCACTATGCTCCGCAGGCCGGGGCTGCTTCCCTCCACACCCCTTCTCCTTGGTGTGGGATGCACAACACAGAGAAACCAAATCAAAATTTATTGCAAGATTGAAGACGTGGCAGATCAGAGCAAGCTGCAAAGCCCCCCTGTCTGTTTGATTAATGCTGCAAGCAGCGGTGCTCTGAACCGCCGTGCAGCTCTGCAGCTCATCAGGGAACGAGAGGCGGGCTGAAGCGGAGCAAGGCCGCAGCCCCTCGCGGTGACGAGGCCTGGCTGGAGCTGCTCCGCCGCCACCTCACACGCAGCACGGCGCCCGCTGCGCCGTCCCCACGCGTGCAGCCCAACGGCCCCGCTCCTTCCCGCTGCTTTGGCGGACAGGAGAGTGCTCAGGGGGACAATGCAAGGTGCACAGCACGAGCCCAGGAAATCTAAGGCAAAATCCTCACACGCCTTGTGAACCAGGTCGCTCGCTGAGCTGCTGTTTCTCCAGGTGGATATCTCTCTTTCAGGGCAACAACTAAAGCACTAATTCTCAACTCTGCTCTCTCTCGTCCTTTTTTCTTTTCCATTTCCCACAGTGAAATGAAGATAAAATGACTCGGGGCCGGTGGTAAAAAGAAGCACAAACTTTACCCACTGCATTTCTCTTGCAGCACTTGCCAACAGCTCCTTTGTTACCAGAGCTGGCAGAACGAAGGAGGTGGAGGAGAGGCCTTTCTCTCCTTCCTCCTTTGCTTCTCCATTACTTTAAAAGTTTGAAACATTTTCAGCTAACTACAGAGGTAACAAAAATGTGAAGCAAAAACTCCATTTGAAATGTGAAAATTCGGTATTCAGAATGTGATGACAAGACACGAACGCAGCCGTGTGAAAAGGTTTGCTGAGCAGGGAACATCAGGCTGCTGAACAGCTCCTGCACCAGAAGAATGGAGAAAGCAAAAGGAGCGGCCGGCGGGGAGACACAGCAGCAGACAGCCTGGGAGCCTTTTAATTGAATACTGAATTCAGGTTCATTCATCATATATTTTTTATGAAACTGGAATAAAAAAGAAGAGGTTTCAATGAAACATGGGGCTTCCAGCTTGCTCAGGAAAATCACAAAAGAGCTTATTCAGTTTCCCTTGAAGCCAAGAGAAACATGTCTTTTCTACTCCGATTTTTAGCTCTTTGAAGCAGAAACTTATTCTTTCATGTGTCCCTACAGTGCCCCATGCAATAGGTCTTCGGTCTCAGCAGGGACGTCTAAGCGCTAATGCAATAAAATTAATTAATCGTAATTATAAATGGACTGCTTAATATCTTCAGCATCATCCATGACAAAAAGTGTATGTAGACTGAAAAGGCATGGAAGTTAAATTTACAGGATAGCAAAAGAGATCTTTTCCTCTAGAAAAGCACAATTTAAAACCTGGCAAAAAGCTACTTATAATAAGTAGATGCAGAAAGAGTCTTAACTAGATCATGGCAAGCCCCCACCTCAAAACAACCCTTGCACCTGCAGCTAGGATCTAAATATAATTCAGAGACACAGGTGTAACCCTTCCTGGTGTGGTTCCTCCCCACTCTTTTGCACAGCAGAATTTAATACTGGCTCCCAAGCTACTGTCACACAACCTCTAAGCTAGTCAGTGGGAGGCAAGGGCCAGCTCACATCTCTCAGGGATGCTGGTTGGGCTGTGAATGTGGGTGGATACTCCTGGATGTGTTTGCACTTAAGTGTTTTTTTTTCCTTCAGTAAGTTTATTTTCCCCAGCAGGATCAGAAATGAAAAATGAGATTCAATTGTACATGTTGGCAGCCCGGGAGAAGTGCCAGGGTGTCACAACCCCATGTAGCCACCCAGCCCCTTTACAGTGCAGAGCACAATTACGGTAATCGGTTCAGATACCAGCACCTGTGTCAGAGGCACATGGATAAACGGTAAACATGCATATGCAGAACACACAGAGGTTCTCTTTCTTCCTTATTCTTTCTGGTAATGTAAAAATGGTAATGTAAAAAACATTAATCTGAACTGTCCTGTTCCCTCTGCTAAAAAAGATACCTGTGTCTGCAGCAGTTTCTGTAAGGTCTATATGACTATACTGTAATATGAGGTAGTTTCTACACAGGGGATCATCTCTACCTTTTGCAAGCACCTACGACACACTGCCCACGAGGCTTCCACAGGTCCCATCTCTCTCCATTAGTTGGACAGTTAACTTACGCTTAAACATCTTAAATTTGGGTGCATTAAATGCTTTGCATTTGGATGTTTAACATGAGGTGAGTTAAATCTCTGTATCACTGCGTATTAAAGAACCTTAAAATCTTTTTTTTTTAATATAAAAAAGCCAAACACATTGTTTTTATATACAAAGAACTATCAAATTTGAAGACTACTATCTGAGGTAATTTGAGACCAGAAGAAAGTGTTGGGTCTTTTGAACAATACAAATATATTTCATAATTTACAAATCTCACAATTACAAAATACAATAAAAACTGCAATATAGCAATAGGCAAGCTATTATCCCAGGAATTAATCTTCTGTATCCTGGACATTAACCAGGACTCAGTGTTCATTAACACAGAACTCCCATGAGTGAGTGGGTAAGAGCAAACTTTTTTTCCAGAAAAGTCTCAAAAACACAGCTGTGTCATAAAGCAGGGGGATTAATTAAATTAGCATGCAGCTATAATTGCCTTATCTCAATCCCTCTCTCCCAGGACTAATGCTAACCCCCCCCAAGCCACTAAGAGTCTGAAAATGTCAGTCCTTCCTAACCACAGTACACCACAATCATATTTTGTTAGCTTCAGCAAAGATAGAATTTTGTCCTATTACGCTCAAGTACTGTGTTTATGGATAGACTGCTAGAGGGCATAGATACCAGGACTAACGTACGGTGGAAGCCACTTTAAAGATGCAGATGCTCTTTTCCCATTAGCATTAAGTGCCACCAGGAAGTACAAGGCATAACTTGGATATATAGGTATTATTAGCCCTAAGCCACTGGATCAGTTGTTCTGACCTCATTTAAGCTAGTTATTCCTTAGAGATCCCAGTATCTCATATTCAGGTCAGTAGTACCTCCCTAGAAAGCATCTAGTTCTTGATTTGACTGTTTAAGCAAGAGTTTACATTCTAGTGTAGTCATTTATTCTGTTCATATTTCATATAAACATAAAGCACAAGATGCAACAAAGCACAGCTTCCTAACTCTGAGTAGTTATTTGCATGAATACATTGGTTTTCTTCTACTGTGCTCACACTTCTTGTATTGCTTTTCTAAACAGCTGAACAAAATGGATCCTAAACAAGTATTAGGGATTGCTCAAAGAAGTAATTCTGGACTCTGCCTAGATTGCTCAGAAGGCTCCTGCTGAAGAGGCTGGACCAGGAGCTGACAGTCTGTGTCACCAGGGCTGCCTGGGTTTCACAAAGGGAACATTTGCAATGAACAGCTCAACAACAATCCCTAAGTTGGGAATTATTCACGGGAACTACTCAACTGATCTTAAGAATTACTAAATTACATTATGATCATTTCAAACTTATTACAGCTGAGCGGTCAACAAAAAGAAATTATAAATTGGATTTCAAAAAGTTCTTCCTGACAAGAAAAACTTTTCATGCCAGACAGAACATGTACCAAGGTCATATTTAAAAAACAGGTCGAGAAAGGTGCAACTCCATCGATAAACACAGTGGCATCTGCCCATCAGCTGGCTCAAAACTACCTCAGATGGAAACCCAGCAGTCCCAGCCATGTAGGCCACGAAACAACTACAGCAACCACATTTATTATTTAAGGAAAGGGACAGAAAAGCGAGGAGCGTGCAGCCTTATGGGAGGAAGCAACGTGCTCTGCGGCCCCCTGGCACCAACACTTTCCTCTACCTCAGCAAAAAGGCAGGTTTGTTTCCCCACCATATGTGAGCAGTCTGGAGAAAGTCTGCTGGGGGAACAGTCACAGCAAGGCCTCCTGCCAGTTGGGTAGCTTAAATATTTTATTTTAGTCCCTAACTAATATCTATACGTGATGAGCAAAATAAAGCTAACTCATTAACAACCTGTCTCTTCTTTTTGGAAGAGCAAACCCTGACTTGCACCACATGGGAGAAGATAATCAGTGGTTCCCAACACAGCTCTTCTTTAAAATGACATGTTGTTAACACAGCTATATCCAGCAGAGTCAAGACTTGTGCTGACTATCTATGTGTACCCATTCCAGTGCATTCCTAGAAATTTTTGACCACTGGGGCAATTTCAACCGAATTTCACAGAGAGATAAGACCTTCGCATATATCCAGTCCCTAAAAAATGTATTTACTAACAGTGTTGAATGGAAATTTAAGTGACCTAGTTGACATCAGTGATTTCCTGGAGGAAAGTCAGTTATAACTCGGTGTGTGCTCAGGCTGCAAGCCGGAAGCCAGCCAGCCACCCTTCCTGCACTCTCCATGCAACGCAGGGACACACGTGGAGCCATGTGAGGCACAAGGAGATGAAGAAGGACTGGAAGAGCATCAGATACAAGTTCACAGGAAACCATATTCTGCTACTTTATGCATTATCTTGTTTTCACAAAAGGCTAATCCATACTATTTTTGTACAAGTCTCTGCTATCAATTATTTTAAATAATTTTTGAAGTGCTATGCCATTATTTTGCACTTGTTTCTGGATTCCTGCTTGTAAATGTCTCTAAATATTCATGTTCGGCACTTTCTTATGCCCTCTTCCAGGCATACCACAGCCTTCACTCTTCACTAACGAAAAGATGGAAACTTCACTCAGCTACAATACAGTAGGGGGAAGGGAAAAAAAATAAAAAAGGGTGCTGAGAGGAAGGAAGGGTGGGTCTGAAGCGTGCGCTGCCACTGTCTCTGGGAGCAGCGAAACACAGGAGTGCTCCTGCCCTACCGCACCTGCACCACTCTGGGGTGGTCCTCACCCCATCTAGAAACTCGCAGTCAGACCGGCAGCTTTCCCATTATTCACAAATGTCCTTTACCTCCCAAGAGGGCTACACATCGCATTAGGCAACGAAAAGTGAAGTGACTGGATCCTTCTCTGACTTAACCAGTATCTTGACTTCTCTGAAACCCTCATCCAGGCACAGTGAGAAGGGCATGAGAGCCCATGAGCTGAATAAAACCATGCCTTCCTTCATTTCTATATTATTTTAATCTCATTTTTGTAAATCTCACTTTTCCTCAGCTTACTTAAAATGACAGAAGTCTCTTTGCTTGTGTGCTGCAAAACTAGGACTATTTTCAGAAGCAGCAGGCTAAAGCAGTGAGAAATAATATCACCAAGACTTGTCCAGTTGGCTCATTTTATCTTTTTTGTTTTTGTGTAATACTTGGAGGCACCTATTATTACAGGCTTACTGGACTTCCTCAGTCTCCTTCAACATTACACACTTGGTATCTTTTTTCCTGATAAGAAAACCAGCAGTATGACCTTACAGGCATTTTTTCTTTCCCCCTTTGAGATTTATACCCTTATAAATTGCATTGTCTGATTCTCCAAATTCAAAAATGTTCCCTCAACAAATGCTAATGTAGCCATAATGCTACTCCCCCACCATATGTATTTTCTATACAGATCACGGCCCTTTTCTTACTTCTTGCACAAAAGCTTGCTGCAAATGAATGTACAGAAGGGCCATGACATCTCCTTTAGAAGTTATTGTGTCCGCCTTCCCTGAGCCCATGGAAGAGCGTGACAAGCCCAACCAGTAAAGGACAAAGAGAAAATGTGCTACAGAATAAAGCAGCAATGCAACAAATATCACTGACATGCAAGAGAAAAGACGGGTTACAGCAGGCAGGCAACAGCTTTGTGTGATGCTCAAGGTCAAGTTACACTGTCATCAAGACAGCTCCTGGCTTTATCACCCAGGACTCAGCCATGGAAAGGATGGAGTAGAGGAACCTCACTGTGTCTGGTCTCTGTGGCCAGCACACAGGCACAGAGAAGCTGGGAAGGTTGCAAAAACAACTATCCTGAGTCCAGTCAAGAAAAAAAGGCACAGGAGTAGAAAATATGTATCTTTGTTGCGTCACTTGCTTTTAGTACTATTGTTCTTAGGCAAATTAGCCATATATCAAAAAAAAAGTAAAAAAAAAATCAAAATACAAGTGATATAAAACCCTGCAGCAGAGACTGAATGAGACAAGACAGTGCTCTTGTGCAAGTTCAGACAGCCTGAGCCTGCCTTGGCCATCAACTCCTGCAGTGGGAGCTTCCTACAAGATGTAATTTTGTGTCATTTCAGACACTGTCATTTCAGACACTGTATAATCCTGGAAGCTATAGAAGGGGTCAAGGAAAGGGAGGAGGAAAGAGTAAAGAAAACATCACCTGAAAAAATGTCCAGTCCCCCATGTCACGGTCAGACTTGTACAGCTTTTCTTGACCCACTGATCAGATCAAAACGTGCCTCCAGCTGGTGTGGTCAAGTGCCGAGCCAGGGCAACAACCGCTGGCCAGAGCTGGTTCCCTTGAGCCCGCAGCACAGCCGGGCTCCCACGGCAGCCCCCGGGCGAGGGAGGATGGATCTACCCGGGCACTGCCTGTACCTGCAATGACACGAGCAGAGCTGCCCGAGGCCTCGGCCCTGCTGCTTCCCAACCAGGTTCAAAGGCTGTTGGAGCAGGAGCTGACTGACACAGCAACGGGCACACAGCATAACTAGAGAAGCCAGGGTTCTTTAGTAGGTAACCATAACATTATTGGATAAAACATATGAGAACATTTCTCTCTAAATTATAAGTCACTTGAATGCCTAGGAGATAACCTGCTAAATTGCCATAGCCTTCATATACAATTCTTTCTGCCACCAAGCTCATCAGCCTTTTAATGCATTTTTTCTCTTGTTATCAAGACTGACTCATCAGCATTTGATGGGACTCTTCTCCTGGCTAATTAGATGGTCAAAAATAGTCTAATTGCTGTTTAATCAGCCAAAAGCCTTTCATTAGAAACCTCTCAGCTTCCAAGAAGTTTCACCGAAAGAGGATGTGGTTGGGAATTTCCCTGGTTTCTTCCCAAAATGTTGAGCATTTCCTCTGCAAAAGCCACATTGTCTCAATCTCTAGTGTGAGAGCCCGAAGTGGAAGTAACCAGAAGTCACCTGCTGCTCTTGTAGTGCCATTTTGTTCTGCTTCATAATTCTATGGGATACAAACGAATGAAATACGGTTTAATTAGTATATCAAATAGGTACTAAAATTAACTCAGCAGGAGGGATACAGTAAATAAATCTTTGGTCTCTCTGTATTACCAGCACTTCAAACACCAAAATTATGTGACCTGTTAAGAGCCGTATGAAAGCCCAACACCAGGTCTCCTTCGGCGCAGCTTATTGTCTTGGTCGCCGCAGGAGGACAGACAAAACAGCAGTAATGCGCTTTAACTAGGCCACGACTTGATTAACCAGGGCGTTGGGGATCTCCTCCGGAGCTCGCTAACACGGTGCCAAGGCCGCTGCTGCCCCACGAGAGGCGAGACCGGCCATCTCTGTGCCCAGCAGCCCCGTGCAGGGGGTACGCGGGGCCCTGGGAGTGTCGAGCCTCCAGCCTTGCCAGGCACCCTCTCTAACTCTGCTTCAGTGTCCTCCTTCTCAGGAAATCCGGCTCTCGACCAATGGCTACCTGGAGTGCACAAAACCCTGCCGCGGGACCACGCAGATGAGCTGATCTCAATTACATGCTGTCTCCCTAGGAGGAAGAGCCAAAGAAAAGCCAGAGCTTAATCTCATTTATAAAAACCTGAAAGCTGTGTTTGTAGGCTAGACTAGTGACATCCATTTCAAAAACACATAAATGGATATAATCTTCTTGTTAAAACTAGTTAAAAATGCACATTTTCTTGGTAATAAAAAATGTGACATCTCTCTCTGTTCTAAACAGAGACCAGCCGCGAGGACAGTTCCAAAGCCGGGCACAGGAAGTGGGTTTGGAATGCTGCTTCTCACCCCAACTTTCCAGCTGGGTATTCATTCTGATGTTTCCTTTCCCTAATATAGATATTTCATTTTGGTCCCATTGAGATGATACTTGTGCTGTGTTTTAAAAATGCTAGATCGCAATGTTTGATCTTGTGGGGATGACACCCTTTTGCTCAATGAAATTCTGAGGTGGTCACCCTGCAGTCATGTCACACTTCACGTGCCTGGGAAGACATTTTCTACCAGAACACCTGAGAACAGCAGCAGCGCCTGGCGTGCCTCAAATCACCCTGCAGCCAAGTGTTCTGGTCTGAGCGCAAGCGCCGTTCAGCACGTCCACAGCATGCGGTGCCGCACGGGCACGGCAGCGGCTATACGCGCCGTCACGACGCGCCTCGGCCGCCACGGCGCTCTGCAGAGCTGCGCCTCTGAAATCACCACGTGCCTTCCAGAACCATCAGCTTTCCCAAGGCCCCAAGAGCAACCGGCATGGGGCTTCCAAGCATGCCTAGCTGCCCTGGATGCCTGCCTGAAGGCCCGGCAGCTCCGTCAAAACTGCAGGATAAATCCCTTTTACCGCATCCTGGCGTGTTGCGGTCAGGAAGTTCACGTCTTCCTCCACCGCGTCTACCCCCTCCTCGTCCCAGTGGGGGTTGTCTTTTCCATTTATTATTCTTCAAGGAACTAAAATGTCTTTAAAAGACACCCAAGATTCAGGTTGTGCAAAATACAGTAGGTACTATGATGTGAGCTTTCATTTGTTTATCTGACAGGCTATGACCTCAATCACACCTGGAGAAGGTATAAGAGTAAATCAAGTTGTGGAAACGATCCTTGAATTACGTTGAGAGGGAAAAGAATTCACAGCATCGTCATTTGGGCATGGGTAAGAAAGAAAGTTATTATGCTAACCTCCTCCATTAAGCCAGTGCATAAGGAAGATCTGATTTCTTATAATTAATTTCACAAATCCTTTACTACCTATCAACAAGCTACAAAACCACAACTGTCTACATTACGTACAGTCCAGCTGGGTTCTGGAGGGCAATGCAAATGGGGAACGGATAAGCTGACAGGAGTATGGGAGCAGCAGGAAGCAGCACCAGGCACTGAGCATGAACTCGGTGACTCCTTTCTGACCTACTCCAAACGAGGCCACTGTCCAAACTCACAGGGTAAAGGAAAGCCCAGAGCTCGCAGCCTCCCTCATGACAGCAATGCAATGCATGTTTCTAAAGTCTCTGTCACGTGTAAACACTTCTTGCTGTTACCTGTTATGAGTATGACAACACTGTTCTACACACTGCCTCCTGTCACACTACCAAAAAAATAAGTAAAGGAACTTCATTATTTAATGCAAAATTAAAAAAAAAAAAAGTGTTTTCCATTTAGCTACAGTATGGATCGTCATTAAAGTCACAGATCCGTTGGCTTCCTACATTTTATCTCTGTTAGATAGGATTTGAAATACTGAGGTTTCCAGTTTTGCATATTATTAAAAGCAGACTCCTAGGCACCTACCCAAATCCAGGCCGAAAGAAATCTGACTAGAGGATCCATTCCAGTTCTTCCCCGAATGAAAGCTGACTTCAGGACAGGACAACGAGATAGGCCTTCTATTTAATTTCTGGTGAGATCACTGTAAATCTGCTTCTAATGCTTGTCCAGGGGACTTTCCCTGTGGCTAAGGCCTTGCCTACATTGGGGTTTTCTTCTGATTCTTGATGACAGAGAGCAGTGAAGCTTCTTTAATTCAAGCCCTACCACATTCTGCTGTTCTCCCTGCTGGAGATTATTCCAGACTGAAAGTGGGTCAGGGAGGCAGGGGCACAGAGAGGCTTTTGGTGTCCGTGCAGTGCCATTGTGCTGGAGAGTGCAAGGGAGAGCAAACACCCTCCTCGAGTATTCCTTCACCCCGACAGGGATCGCCCTGCGGATCTCTTAGCGAAGGAGCCCCCGTACACGTAGCTCTGTCGAGATGTTTGCAGGGAGGGCAGCTCTGCGCTGACCACGCCGCAGCTGCTGCTAAATGCCCGCCACTTGTACAGCCATTGGAGAGCGATGCGGGTCTGGCTTTGTATCCCAAATTGGGGAGGAAACCGATGAACAGCAGACTGTTCTACCCACTCTCGCGCTCCCAAGATCCCCGCTACCCCAATCACCATGTACTTGTTTCCTTGGAAACTGGTGCACTCTGCCCTGCACGTACTAATGCTACCCACGCTGCGTTTGCACAGCCAGGTCCCAGGTGCCCGCTGAGACAGGGAGGAGAAGGCTCTGCTCTCACAGGGAGCTCCCAGGAACCGATTTCAAGCAGGAAGTCATTAGCGTGTTTGCACAAGTGCTGTTACCGAGCAAAACCTAAGAATGCAGCAACAGTAAAGGACTCGAGAAAGTTTTCTCTCCTCCAATTTATGAATCTGTCAAAACCTGTCGCAGGGGAGTTGTGAGTATTGTTTTACTGATCATTTGGGGTCCCTGTAATTATAGTACAACAACATCTGCTTCTTGGGGAGTGCCTAATTACTGTGTGTCAAAATCAGATTAAACTTGAATTTGCTTCCATCTCACTCTAACTTTATTATGAATTGATATCTGAAATCCAGATCCAGAAAGGGCTGTGAGGGCAAAATAAGGAATCACGCTTCCCCCAGGCCCCTTGTCTCTCCCCTTTCCCTTTCCCTCCATGCTTCCCTTTCTCTGTCTGCCTCGCAGCTACTTTTCTCTTCCAGAGATAACGTTTTTTGGTCATTTCTTTGCCGCTTCTATGCCTAGCTCATTGGTTTGATCAAGAGAAGTATACTCAGCACCTAAAGAGTTTCATTTGCTTCTACATTGCACTTGATGGTTGAAATTCCTGCTGGACCCTGTGGAGAGGGGACACGAGCCCTGCACAACCACTGCTACTGCTCGCAGCCCGAGAGCCGCCTCGACCCTCCAGCCCCGGGTGGCTTTTGGACCTCGGGCTGCTGAGGGCAGTGAACGCAGCGCAGCCATCAGCGTTTCTAAAGAAAGTGTGTGCACAGGGAACATTTTAAATAAGTCACACTGACCTTGCATAAAAACAAAGGTTAGAGAGATAAGATATAATAATTTAAGTGCTTTTTCTCCTCAAGGACTGTATGCTTTCCCATAAACATGTATAGTAAGATTCAGACACCACTCTGTGTGCAGTAAACAGCACAGCATTAACTGCAACACTCACTTTTTCCTTCTTTTAAAAGTGAATTATACTTTCAAAGTTGCCAGAATGGGTCCACTCGTCATGATCTCTGTTTAGCCACACCAAGAAATCACACAGTTAGTGATATGTTTTTCATTAAAGCATTTCATTAAATCCCTTAGCTCTCTGTGAAAGAGACTGCCCTCTAAACCATCCTTGAACATCATGACCTCTGCTGCACCCCTGAGCATAAGACCTCCTTGCTCCCAAACAATTGCTCTGGAAGCTGTAACTACGCAACTTTTCTCTTTTGTTCATGGTAGCTGTTTCTGAGAGGAATTTACAGGCATTATCAAATAGGAAAATGTACTTGCAGTGTCAAACCTTCAAATATTTAGACATTAATTTATTTTGCCAAAATTCTTTTTTCTAATGTAAACTTTTCTGGAATAGTTCTTTGAATGAATTAACTACAAATATATTAACTATAAATATATTGTTCTCGGTAATGGCCAGTGATAGGACAGGGGGTAATGAGCACAAATCGAAACACAGGCAGATCCATCTCCATGTGAGGAAGAATTTCATTCCTGTGAGGGTGACAGAGCCCTGGAACAGGCTGCCCAGAGAGGCTGTGGAGGCTCCCTCTCTGTAGATCTTCAAACTTGCCTGGATGCCACCCTGTGCCCCGTGCTCTGGGTGTCTCCGCTGGAGCAGGGCCTTGGACTATATGATCTCTGGAGGTCCCTTCCAACCTCAACCAATCGCAATTCTGTGATTCTGTGATATTAACATATAATATTCACACTATGGTAAACAATGTATCTTGCTCTTACTATAACAAGCAAAGTATACTTGAAATCAGCAGAAAGATTTTTCACAGCCTATTCTGTGGATGCATATTAAGATTTTGGATATAAAATCTGTAAGATAATGTTCCTCAGAGTCTTAGGAAACGTGTATTTTTCTTACTCTCTTTACATTCTGTATAAATAAACACATTTACCTTATTACACTTTCTTCCTAAAATAATTCCTAAACCATAATGTTGCCATCACTACCGCAACTTCCGTTGTGGAACCACCTGTTAAGTAAACACCAAGCTTACGGCTTCTTACAAGAAGCGAGACGAGATACTACTCACTCTGACCTGCTGGGTCCTAGTTTTGCATCCTCTGAACACAACACATACACGCACACATTGAAAACCGAAACTCGTGCCCAAATTCTGCAACGATCATGGACAGCTACATCTTTTATTCAGGTATTCCTCGATTTTTACGGCTTTGGCTTGATTGCAGCTGTGCTGCTTGCACCCTTCTGGAGTGTTAACAGAGACAAAGGCATTCACAAAAATGAGAGATTTGTGTAGTACAGAGGCACTTACTAGTATGTGACATCAAAAATGAGACCTGAGCATCACTTTAGGGCATCTGCACTGTTTTCAAGCTGGTGAGATTGCCTACGATCACCCAGGTGCACTTTGCCACGTGGTGGATGCCAATGTCAGCAGGACTTGCTGCTCCCAGGAAAGGAGCATGGGGACTTGATGAAACCACCTCTCCCAGTCACATCTACACAAGAACGGGGACATCCACCATACACATGGGTCCTTGGACTCTGCTCCCTGGGGTCCTCCCCTTGAGCTCTGCACTTCAGCGACCGCACAGGCTTAAAAAGGCGCCAGCAACGTTTACAGATTCCTGTCACCGCCGTGGGAAGTGCAGGCTGTGACAAGGGCCTGCGCGTATGTCCTCACACACCCTTGTCAGAGCTGGTACTACTGTGAGCACCAGCTCAAGCCACATGTGCCAAGTCCAAAGTGCCGGAAAATGTTAAGTGTATTTATGAGCTGTAAATAGAATTGAATTAATGTGCAACTGCACAGCTGATCATTTCCATGCTTCTTAATGCTCTGCTTTTTCAATACTACTTTTACATGAAGTTTAATTAAGCACTTTGTTGAAATATTTTCTTGTTGTACAATATATGCATATTATACAGGCAAGGCTGTACAAGAAGGCAGGCGGAAAGGCATACCAGCGCACAGATTTCTGCAGTCTAAGTGATTTCTAACCTCACAGCACTAATAAATTAAGATCCTGTACATGTATTTAACTTTCATCCAAAAGCAGTAGCTATTTTCCTTCCTATTCTCTTCATCCTAGGGTTCTGAGCTCTCTTTTTGCAATCCTTGTGCGAATGGGGACATACCACGTGGAGAAACCCCTGTCCTGAGTGTGTGAACGTGTGGGGCTCGGAGGTGGCAGAGGCCCAGGAGCCTCTTTGCTGTGCAAGCCAGCCACAAGATGTGCCTCAGAGAGGACCAGTGAAAGATGAACAAGTAGCAAAAATTACAAGAAAAACAAAAAGCACTGGATTCATTTGTGGGTGAGAAAAATAAGTGACAGTTTATGTAGATTAACTACTGGGTTCATAGCTTTAATTGTGAGCAACAACTACTTATACTGATACGCAGATGATCATCAGAATAAATTAGCATGGGCTTTTGTTCCAGTAGGTGACAGCAGCACAGTTCTATTTATTTTATCAATTGGCCACCTTTGATTAGTTTAACTACTTTAAACTCAAATAAGAATTTAAAGTCACCATTTATACCACCACAATCTAAAAGCAATTACCTTCTCAGGCACAGTTCCTTGTGCCTGAGTTCCTCTCCTTCAGAGACAGTTCCTTAGTCCTTGTCTCTGTGTCAACACTACCAGGAACAGGGTTTCTGTTTTCCCTGGCTCTTTTTCTGCTGAGGATGCTGTCTGTCTCTCAACGACTGCAGGTGCTTAGTGACTTCAGTCCTCCAAATCTCTCCCCAGACCTCCACAACAACAGATCTCTCACTTTGGTCCCAATGATCCCCTGGAGCTTTCCTCAGAGGTGAGGAGAAGCTGCTGCATGAAGCAGCTACGCTGTTAAACACAGTTCAGAAAGCATATGCAGAAGACAGCAAAGAGCATGAAGGACACAACGGTGTATTTCTGCGGCTTGCTTTCTGATCTCGCAGAAGTGGGTCAGAACCCGGATTCGGGTCAGAACCCTACTTGCTTTTTGCCCATCGGTTTACTACCAGTTGGGTGCAGGAAGCTACCTCCACGCTGGGCACAGAGCTACCGCAGCCTGCCTGAGCGGGCAGGGGGGACCCGTCACCTCCTCTGCGCACAGGAGCCTGCCGGAGCGGTCACAAAGATCCACTAACGGCTGCTCCGATGCCGACATTCCTCTCCTGTGCCATGAATTCACTCTCAGCACCAAACTGCCAGCCCCAAGCGTATCTTTACTTCGAATCCACAATAAATTCAGGCGGAATGCAAGCTCTCATCTGAGAAGAATCACATTGGAAAGCCTTGGTCAAGTTTCAAGGTTGCAAGTAGAGGTCTAGAGGTCATGTTAATGCCACACAATAATCTTTAATGGACAAAGTGTTCCTGGGAGTGCTGTTGGCTTTTGTTTGGTTCAGAGAACCCTTTGCTCCCTCTGAAAGAAACGTGAATTGGGAACATTCAAACCACACAGCACCTGACCTTTCCTCACGTGAAGCTGTTCCCATATGGAGTGCACAGCAGGCTGATTTCACGTGACTAGGGACACAGCTAAACACTCAACACCCACAGCTGATACAATTACATCTGGTCTGCATGGAAACCAGGACAAAGAGAAGGCCTGTCTTTGGTGTAACTTCTCAGAAAGTTTGTAAATATAATGAAGCATTCATTTTTCCTGAGAAATTCATCCTAATTTACACTTGGCTTAGTCATAAATTACAATTATTATGAAGCCATCTTGCATTATTTTCAGTGATTCACCATGTCTCTCCTGAAAAACTATACTGAAGCACTTAAAGAAGAGAAAAGCAAGAACCTTGTGAGTCTGAGGAGCAGGGGACATGGTCACCTCTCTAGGTTCCAGCTCCCTAGGAATTTCAACGGGAAGAAATGCTAGCAGTGCTAATCAGAGAGCTGAAGGCCAGAAGGGGACCATTTTATTTAACTTCTGTCACACAGGTTAACCAGTTGTTGGCTGTCCAGTGACAAATTAAACAACTGCTCAAACTGTGGCTGCATCCAAGGAGGTGGCAGAGGAGTAACTCCAGTGGAAGGGAATAGGGGAGCGAGGAGGCTGAGTAAAGACCATCGGCATGGTCTTTGGCCCAGGAAAGCAGCAAGAACTTTGATCTCTTTCATGGCACTGAAATGTCTGGGACTTCCTGTGAAGTCCCTGGAGCTTTCTCTCCATTTGGTTTACTTTCCCTTCATTTTAGGATGATAAATATTTGTCAAGATTTTATTCCAGCATTCAGATGCTCCTCACCCATTTCTTTCCCTTTAAATGATTTTTATTTATTTATTTTATTTATTTATTTTCTATAAGGAAAGAGCGTTACCTAGGAGGAAACAAAACTTAAAATACAGAGGCCCTGAGAATGTACTTGGCTGTCTCAGGGTCACTGCTGAAGGTAAGACACAGATTTATCTATAGATATAAAGATATAGATATATCTACAGATATATCTATAAATGCTTCTACCCTCCTAAAAGCCCCTCTATTTTTCCCTTATTCACAGATTTGTCTGATTAAATATTAAAAATCCTTCTCCTTTATCTCCATTTCCCTTCCTGAGCAGTGCGGGGCCATCTCACAGCCCCCATGGCCATGGGAAAGCCTCATGGAGGGGACAGGTGGCACTGACCTTGTTTCTCCAGGTACACTGTCCAGCAGCCCGTCTCCGGCCATGCCTTCCAGATGCCACTGGAGAAGACAGCGATGCCTGGGCTTAGCAAGAGAGCTTCCGAAAGGGCCAGTTCATGGGTCAGCAGAGGAGAGAAGCGTCGACAGAGGGAGATCGGGTAGCTCCTCTGCTCCACTTCACCAAGTTACCCCATCAAAGCTTTCTGACCTAAGAAGGAAGCTCTGCGTCTCCTTTTATTTTCTCCAGTCATTCTATCTATGTCTTGGAAGATTAAAATTTAATAAAAGACCAATGTCTAAAAAAGAAAAGTCTGAATAATAGAGGAAATACAGCAAAAGACAGAGCTACCCTTATCCACAGATATGGTAGAGGTTGCCAGCCACCATGAGAAGCAGAGGCTGGTCACTGAGGTGACCACCCAGAGCCATCCAGCTCTGGGAATCCAAGCAGGGAACCCTACACTTGTCAGCTGGAAGTGAACATCTAGCGTGACAAGTAACATCCAAAACGAGCATGCCTTTGGGCAAGCTGGTCTCTTTCTATAAAGAGGAAAAACATTCGCCCACACCCAGCAAGGCAGGTATCCTCATGCATGCTACTTTTATCACGCAAAAGCTAAAGAGAATGATGTCTTGCAAGGTAAATCTCAACACATGGAAACTGGAAGGGCTCACCTGAAAGCTGGAGATTAAACCAAAACAAAAAAACTTCACGCCATAGAAGTCAGCAGAAAATTTAGATTTCCGTGGAAACAGTGAAAAATAGGGAGCCTCTTTCACTAACAAGTGCAAACTTACTCTTTACTTTCTTCTGTTTCATTCCTTCCTTTTGTTCTACCTCTCTGTCTCAAGGGCCACTAGTGTGTTTTTTCCTGGCAGATGATCAGTTAAACCCACAGCTCTTCAATAACTTGGCAGCAGCTCCTGAAGCAGATGAAATGTTCCTCTGCAGCTGATGGTCAGTTATCCTATTAAGCTTTCCCCCTGGCCTTCCGGAGCACCTGGCACTTGATGCTTCAATAAAAATCCTAGATGCAGGAAACTCATGTGACCAGTTGTGTGATGTCTATGGGGTGGGAGTCACTTCATCCTTGCCAGGGCAGGCAGCAGCAGCGTGCTGAAGTGTGGGGTCTGACTGCCCTCATTACTGCGACTGGTTACCTGGAGAAGTGATTACAGCCTCAACATCACAAAGGCCTTTGTAAAACCCAGACGTTGTTCCTGTGATCTCCTGTGGTGGTAAATTATAGTATGAATTCACAATGTGGCAGAAAGTAATAATCTTGAATAATGTAGCTACATTTTATTGCTCTTTAATTTCATTAAGTGTATTCTTGTCAGGCAAGGAGAGGCTTTCAGCTCCTCAGAGCAGATGCTCACATCCTACAGCTAGACCTGAGATACTCATCATGGAGACAGGGACCATTTACAGAGCCCGGACTCAAACAACTATTTCTGCTCCAGAACAGATATACCAAAGAAGACAAGCCCAAGTTCATGATCTAAACCCTCCCTTCCTATCCAGACTGACATCTGACTCTCTCCTCCCACATATTTTTGGAGAGGTCTCCAGCAGGGCAGACCTGGCAGTCTCTGCCCCACAGCAAGAGAAAGCACAAAAGGGACTGATGTGGCAGTTCCCATGGGCAGGGCTCCTTTGAGTGTATGTGAAGCCCATATTCCTATCTGCCCACTCTGCTGTAAAACATCTGGGCAGAAGATGAGGCTGACAGAAAGAAGTTTATGTCTTAAAACAATGTTTGTCAAAGCTCATCCATAAATACATGACCCCATCGTATTCAAAAGCACCTAGATGGTATCATTCACACAAAGACGAAGGAAGTCTCTAAGAATTTATAATAGAAAATATTTTGGTTTTATGGAAAGCAGGCTCCTCTTTTCATAAAGGAGATGAAAGAATTTTGGTCCCAAAGGCATCTCTCTTTCTGCTGGGTATTAACACTACAATTGCATTTGTCACTCTTGGGACATGTAAACAAGGCTGTTGTATATTATCCAGTGAAGTTTATCTCAACGCTGAAAAGACCTTGCGTTTCACACGACTTTCCTTCCAATTCATGGACCAAGGAGGATAGCACATTTTACAAGATTTTTTTTTTAATATGTCTTTAATAGTTTTCTAAAAACCTCTGAAAGACTTTGAGAAATTTCATCAATGCTCATGATCAAATAATGGAGAAGCAGCTTTTCTCATTATTTTTAAGACATATGTTCCAATCTTAAAAGCAAAATCTGCATTGCACCATGATGCACAAAGATGATGTGTTCATAAGATGTGCAGTAGCTAACACAGACCGCAGCTCCACCCTGCCTGAAGCACGTTTCAGAACATCCAGGATCTCACCTGATGGGCTGTTGCTAAGAATTAGCTTTTTAGCTACAGAGCCTGTGGCGGGTACGTAGAGGGAGCGCGAGTCCAGAGTTGAATGTAGGGCTGAGGCTTTCATCTATCTTTCAGGGCCGTACAAGGGCTCTTCTCTCTCCTGGCATTCAAAGTGATTCAAGGCAGGATGGGGTGATCCAGGTGTGTGGGATAATGTGGGACAACAGTTACTGAAGGTCACTCCAAGAGAGGGAATATGTTTATTATAACTATACTATTACATCCAATGTATATCCAGTGTTCCTTTATATCACTTTTTTCAAGAGACTTCTGGAGACACCAGTTAAGATATTCAGGTCTGATCATCTACTCTTTACTTGGAAGACTCTAGATTAAATACTGTGAATATGGATAGATATTAAGATAATAAGGTATTTTACTTGAGAGATAGAATCATCTTGTACATTTTTATATATCACAAACATTATATAAGAAAAAAAAAATAGAACTAAATTTGAAAAGGGAGATGCTAGAATAATAGCTGGAGAGTTTAGGTAATGCCTGAACGGTAATATGCATATACAGACACATTTCCATTTTGTGACCCTTATAGTGATATAATTCAAACCAAATTCTGTTTTCTAACAAAAATAACCTCCATTTTTATAGAAAAGAGAGTCTGGATATACATATCACAGAAGCTAAATGCTTTATTCAAATAACTGGCTGCTGAAAGACTGATTACTGAGTAACTGAAAGATCTTTTCTATAGCTGTTTAATCTAATTTTGATGTGTTACATCACATTAGTGGGTTCTTAGAGAATAAAACATTTTAAATAGGTAA
Organism: Eudromia elegans; assembly: GCA_003342815.1. NCBI lineage: Eukaryota > Metazoa > Chordata > Aves > Tinamiformes > Tinamidae > Eudromia > Eudromia elegans. Next base: position 4,061,580 of record PTEX01000052.1, on the reverse strand, counting down.
CACCAAATAAATTTGCTTAAGGCTTGACAGGCCATTGACTACATACCAGATAAAAAGTGAACACTGAGAAGAATGAAGAAATTAGTGAAGCCTAAATTCCCCTATGTACAGCTTAGTTATTACAGCAGTACTGGAGAAAACAATTATAGTGCTAATTCCCCTGCAAGGCAGCGAACTCATTTCACATGTGTGAACAATATTGCTCTCTACTGGCTGCTGCCTGGATAGGAAGAGGCAACGCTCAACCAGAGAAACCTTTGTGTGGGCTGCAATATCCTGCACCTACTTGCGAGCAGGTAAACAAATTCCTAAGGGGAGGACTGACCATCAACAGCATCCATCTGACTTCCAGCAGAGCTGCTGGATAACCGGCCTCTTGATTACAGGGGCTAAGTGGAGGTTCGGGAGGGCAAATGTAGGTGACAAGCTTTTAATATCTTTCTAGCAGCTAGCAATTTAAGAGAAGATGGTGAGATACTACAGTAATAGGGTAATAATATTGAGAAAGGGAAATGAACAGTACCAATGAGATTAATGAAAGGAAACATACTGTAGCCACATGGAAAAGATTTGCATTTCTGGGGTAAATACCATTCAGTTCTAATTTCTACTCCCCATGTATAATTTATCTGAGCACTACTGTCTGTCATCTAAAGCCTCTGACATCACTACCTCAATATTCCACAAATTATTATTGAGTTGAAAAACTGAAAAAAATGGTAGAGGTATGTAGATCCCATCTCTGCTGAATAGTGTGACTTGTAAGCTTGTCCTCTCCAGAGTATCTTAATGACTTCTTAGCTTCAGAGTTACCCAAATATTATGCTCTTGGAGATCAATGAAGGATGTGTCCCCCTGACACGTGTGGCTTGCATACGTGCATTAGAGAGGTGCACGTGATGAAATGCACAAGGTGTAAAAAACAGAGCCTTTTTCCCCCACAGCCCCAGACATACTCTATCTTTAGAATCAAAATACTTCAGGAATAGTAACGAGTGCTTTTGAAAATCTAAATGAAGTCTGAATAGTGATCACCTTCAGAGAGGCCTAAAGACTTACAAGCCCATTTCTCCCTACTATATCCTATTATGGGGAAAAAAAAAAAAATTATTTTGAAGGATGGAGAATGGTTGAAGATGGCTTTCACTTTAAACACTTGCATACTAATTTGTATAGCTTTCCCTTCAGTCTGACAGACATAGCAAAACTGTATGGAAAAGATCTGTATATTTTTCACTGTTGCTCTGTCCTTTTGAAACATGAGGCCGCAACTACCCACACAGCCTGTATTCAAGTTGCAAGCTTACCCAGATAGCGTACGGGGCATAAGGATGTGCTCTGTATAATTCCCAACACTTTATCTGTGGGGGTTTTGTTGACTGCTGTTCAGAGTCATGTTCCTGAGCAATAATGGAGGGATGGTCAGCTAAGAGCTCATTTTATATGCAAAGATGAGTTGTTGTATTTTTTTCCCTCCTAGCTGCACCATTTCATAATAATATTCATTGGATTTTACTTACTGAGTTAATGACCACTCTTATAAGACTCTATAAAATTCTTCAATCAGCCCTCATCTTTTTACCCTCAGCAACTTCTATCACCATCAAAACATGCGACCTTACAAGTTGCTCCTTTTCATTTACAAGTGTGTTGAGTCACTCTGATCCCAGGGCATATCATCCTGAGACTGTCTGCAGGATCTCTGCCCACTCTGTAGACTGACCATTTACTCACACATTTTCAAACCTCAGTTTCAAACTTTTTTAATCTGTAAGGTTCCCTTCCCTTTATATCTTATAGCCTCTTCCGTAAGCACTTTTACCGTAAAACATAACTGAAAACCTTTTGGAAAATGGTCTGATAACACAGAACTCTAAGGCAACAGGATAATGCCCCTCAAAGTAAGACAGGATAAGGAAATACAACACAGGCAGCTACCACTCACCATGCTGAGTGACTTCCCTGGCGCTGCTACATCCCACGGGGAGGCCCAGGAGAAGCCCTGCCCAGGAGCCTTGGGGCAGAAAGGCTGCTTTGCCAGAGGTACAAAGGTGCACCAGGTGCAACACGTTCCCTAACGCTGAAAAGCAATTTAGGGAGCAGGCCCAATATGACCCTTAGGGCTTAGTTAGCTGGTCCCAGAAGACTCCTAAAGCCCCTCTAGCCACATGACTGTACTGCAGCCTCCTCTGAAGACACAAGGGAAGGGAGCAAAGGAGCTGGAAATGATGCAGAAATTTCTGTAATTTTTGTCTAGTGTCTACCAGAATATTATCCAGGCACTCCGGCTATGTAAATGTCACACTAAGATGGAGGCCAAGGACAGTGAAGTTCAGCCAAAATTCACATTTTTCATTTCTTTCATTGGTATTATTTTCACTAGCCAAGCAAGCCAGAAGAGCAACACACTTCCTACTGGCTGCATGGCTCCATCACATTCATCATCCTTTTATGAACTGTATTTGCTACAAAACTAGATTTCCCCAAACTGGAATTGCCAAAAAGCAGAAGCTGAAGACAGTAGAAAACTCTCAATGAACCTCTCAAAGGGTCTTTTGCTCTGAGATAACAGTTTGTGCTGTTTGACATATTATTCTGTAACTCTCCTTTAAAGCCAAGACAAGAAGGAAATCATGTGGCCTTCTCCAAATAAGAGATGACTGAGATGGCCTCTTTGAAAAGCTGAGAGTTGTATCTGTAGAAAGAAGACAGGGACAAGATCGGAAGGGAGCGTCTTGTCTCAGAGGGCAGAAAAAATATATGGCTTTGGAAATGGTGGAGCCAGTTCAAGAGAGGACACGCACGGAGCGCATCAGACAAACAGATCCTGTCGGCTGTCGAGGGAGCTTGCACCTTGCTGCCTTGAAATGCCGGACTGATGTGAAGTATGACGCGACTGTGACTTATGAGAAGTGAGTAAATGGAAGGGCTGGTAGGCATGAGGGTAACTTTACAACATAAAATGGGTTGTTAAGGGAAAGAAAGATGAAACTTCTGCTCTGAAAGTCTCTATCGACAAGTTGTCGTGGAGGAATATGCACTTTGTCCACTTCTACTCAGAAGGCCAGAGGACAGCCAAGAGGGACATGCAAAGAAAGCGCTCTTTCTAAATTTCCAGTCCATATTTCATGGTTATTTGGATAACCACACCTGTGTGCTGGCAGGAGAACCAGTCACTGTTTAACCAGGTGGCACCGTCACCCCTCCCTCCCCATGGTCCCTGCACACAGGGCTGAGCCTCGCACGTCTCCTGCAGCCGGACAGGGGGAGCAGCGAGGGTTATCGTGACGGCACTTGTCTCTGTACTACCGTTTCTCTCGTGAGTTTAAGTTAAGACTTTTAACATCAATTTTTTTCCACTCAGGTTTGCATTTAATTATAGAGTAAGGGCACTGTGTGTTCCATGAGCAATCATCTTCTTGACATGTTATTCTGTAGCCAGCCTTCATTCAGCGTGACACATACTGCTTATGCACTTCCAAATAGGGTTGTAATGAAGTGAGGCTAGGGAAAAATACATTGGAAGCTGAAGTAATGTCAGCTAAGAAAGCTTATCTCCACTTTATTATTATTATTATTATTATACTTAATAAACAAGCTTCATGCCTACAGAAGAAAAAAAAACAAATGAAAGCTTTCCAGTGTAGATATAAAACCTGGCACAAATAAATGTGTTTATGAATTACAACTACTGAACTTTTCGTTTTGCTCTAAAGGGGAGGAGGGAACAAGTTCAAAGGCCTAGGAAGGTTTTCAGTAATGACATAAAGGTGAATAAAAGTCTCATAAGGCAAAAGACAAGTGTCTATTCCAGCTGATGGCTTAGGAGCACCTTTATAGAAAACGATGGATCTATACCGAAGTACAGTATGAGCTCTGATGTTTAATAGCAGGTCTCATTTAAAGATCCACTGAAGGGCCCACCAAAACTTTAAAGAAACTAAACATTCCAGCTGAACAATTTAAAAAAAAAAATCTCCATCTAATCTGCCCCCTTAAAAAGACTCCTTAGCTGCCAATTAAGCAGGAGTGGCTGCAAGGTGTCAATGATCAGTCCCCTGAGCTGCAAAGGTGTGCCTGATGTTTGCTAAGCAAGCCGTGAGCTGTAGCGGCCTGTTTTCCAGCAAGCTCTCCTCATTTCATGTTCCTGTAGCCTGCCAGCCCTTACCATGTTGATCTCTGTTGTCTAATGGTTGCATCTCCCCTAACTGGGGCTTCTGTGCACAGTGCAGAGCTCCTGAGCCCTATTATAACAGAAATACATGAACATCTTTTAAGATGGACAGAGCCCAGTTACTGACAGAACAGCCATAAATAATCTGCCATACAGAGAGTTAAACAGTGGTAAATAAATAATTTCATTCTCCATCTGCTCTGTGTCTTTTTGCCTTCAGAGAACAGCAGAAAGAAAGGCAAACAAGATCCTAGGTACTATTGGCTCTCTCTGCACTCCTAAGAAGCTCCCCAGATGATAATTTATTTTCTTCCTTTTCCTAAAGTATAATAATTGCTGCAAAAATAGATCAGATTATTCATATGTTGCAACAGAAGCTCTCTGTATATATTTTCAGGGGTCCTGCTACTCTTTATCACAAGACAAAACCTGTCACAGAAGACTGAATTGCTTTTTCATTATATACAAATAAGAAGAGTTTGATTTTTCAATTTTGGTTTTGCATAATAAAGAAAGGCTTTTGCAACGCAAAAGATCTCACTTTTTTTTCCCCTAGGCTGAGAGTTTTCACAGCTGTCTGCCTCTTTGCAGACTAACACCAGGAACAGCTTTCCTGGCAGCCCTTGAGTGGACAGGTCTCCCTTCCCCATCTCTCCCCATGCTCAGAATAGGTTTATGCACTCTATATGGTGATCCCTCCCTAAACAGTTTGCGTTCCTGCATGGTGAAGTTATTAGAGAAACAATTCCATGTTCAGGACCGGGTCACAGCTTTGTGAGAGCTCCAGGCTGCATGTTGTTTTGCCATACTTTCTATTTCTGCACACTTCTGCTTCTTACAAAACGAGATGACAGACGCAGATTATTTTGTATGGCCTATCTAGGCTCACAGAGATGCATTCTTTATTAATTTCTACAACACACTTCACATCTGGTGGTTATTATTGCATAGCAACAGTTTCTGCTAAGACCAGCTTCTTAAACTAAATTCCAAGAATATTAACTCATGATAGAGTTTCACAGTAAGCTCAGAGTTACTCCTGCTCAGAGACAATAACGCCACTTCTAGGGGCAGAAACTGCAGCTTTTAACAAGGTGTTTGGAACTGGATTTCTGTTCCTGCTGCAAAACTGTTCCTACCCTTGTTTAATTAATTTGCAATCTGTACAGGGCAATCCCATGAAGCTTTAGCGTAGTGTGCTGATCAGCAGCACCTCTGAGCTCCCAGAGGCACAAAGTGAGGCCCCAGAAGCCCAACATGGTTTTCCTGCCTGACTCAGGTGGTATTTTCTCCTTCCACTAAGCTCGACTTGGACTTGTCTCCCACGTGCCATGAGCCCAAGTCACTAAAGACCTGCTTCAGCACAAGGAAGACATTGTACTAATATTCTTTTGTTACTAAAAATCGAAGACTTGGGCACAGCAAGGAAGTCTACTGCCAAAAGTACTGCTCCAAGGAAAGCTTTAAGAACTGTTTGTCTCATACATGCCCTTTTGTCTTCCTTCTATCCTTCCTTCTGGTTTACATTTATATTTCAGTTTTCAGCTACGCCCTAACTCACATGTGATTCACCAATTCTGGCAACACACATGATTTCTTTGCATCTATGGCAAGCCATTATTACTACTGTAAGATAATAATTGCAAGTTAATCTTGCATTTCATTACAAACAAAAAAGAAATAAAATAAATTCTCTAGGTAGCAATCCAAAAACTGGAAGTTGAGAGAAGTAACACCTTTCTTTGGATTTCTAAACTAATAAATAGAGTTACTGTAACCCCTCTGAGTTATAGGATAGCTTCTGAATATTAACACCGAATGCTGCAGAGAACAGCTGCATACGCCTAAACCTTACTTGCATTCCTTTAAGAAATTTTCCTCAAGAGTCCAAACCCCTCAATAATAAAGTCCTGATACAACAATGTTTTCTAGGGAACACCATAGCAAAAACGTGATCATTAGAGATGTTTGAAATTGTCATTAAATAAAATGAGACTAATACGTGGAGTTTTAAATTTGTACACGAAAACAATCCTAGCATTCCCGGACATTGTTCAGTAAGGAAGCATGCAACACCATCCAGTTCTCATAGCCATGTTGCCAAAATCAAAAAAACCCCACAAAATTAAGGCAGCTGAAAACTGCTACCTTTTCCTACGAAAAAAAAATATCTTTTAGACAAGAACAATATTTTAACAAATATTATCAGCAAGCATTAAGCAGGAAAAAAAGAAAATCTTACTGTCATATGAATAGATCTTTGCTTAACTATCCCATCAGTTCTCTAGAAAAATCCTGAAGAACTCTCATATGCAGTTGCTAGAAAGTTGCCATGGTATTGTTTTTTTCCGTTGGTTTTCTTTTCACACATGAAATTGTAGCAAATTAAATTCTCTATGTGTGCTGTATTTATTAAACTGGCCAAAGATATCACTAATTTTTCAATAAATTGTAGTAGTTTTAAAGAAAAAGAAGCCATAATTAGAAACTTCCTAAACCCACAAGCGTGGAACAATTAATCCCTCTCAGTAAATATATTATGTATGCATATGCCCACAATATTTATGAGTACATGCATTTTGAAAGCTCTTCAGTGCTATTCTGTAATAACCCAAGTGGTTATTCTGTAATAAGCAAAACCATTATTGCTTGCAAATAGCACTACTTCCATGGTTGTAACCACGGTGGGCAGTATTCTAGCACTCTTGGGACAGGGACGTCCAAAGGCCAGGAGAGATCAGAGCTGAGGGCTGTGCAGGCAGGGGCAGGGGCACAGACACCCACCTCGCACTGCCGGAGCACACTTGCTGCTCCCGGTCTGGCTTCCCCTCAGCAGACTGACTAGACTCCCTGCTCAAATCTTTTTCAAGACTTGATCTTATACCACCTGCCAACAGTATTTTGGGGCTCATTAGTAATAGTCTCAGGCCATCCTCATTATCCTGATTAATGAGTAATCCCTCTAGGTATGGACTCAAGAGTTCTTGGGTCATGGTACATCACTGAATTTGGTCCCATGGAGCCACTTGGCCCATCCAAGACCCCTTGAATCGGTGTTTAACGTGCCAGTGGGTTAACACTTTTCTCAGTGTGTCCTTGTTCTTGAACATAATTACCAAAATTCTTCTCAGGAAGAGCTAACGTGGCAAGCTAGGCTATGCAGCACGCACTGCTAAAACCTTATTGTCGTAATAGAGGATAGTATGAGCTTCCACTTTTTTTCGTCATTTTCCTCCAGAGTGTTAGCACTGTTTAAGACACCGTGACCTACTGTAGAGAACAGCGAAATAGAGACTCTCGTTCCTTGTGATTTAATTAGGCTTTTTCTTCTGATGTGAAATGCATCTCCATACCAGAGCATTGATGCCTGATTAATTCTCATAGTGGAAAGTGGTGAGAATAGCAATTGCAGTTTTTATTAATAAAAACATGAACAGAAACTGGTCATGTAGTATGGTTTGATAAAGCAAATCTCTTTCCTGGTCATTAACTATTCCACCTAGCTGTAGAGCTAAACCAGTGCACACAACCTCAATCTTATTTTGCTGGCTTGCTTGCTCGTTTGCTTGGTTAAACATGACTGGCAGTTGCAAATTGAGTTGTTGCTAACTGGTATATTAAAGAAAAAAAATAAAGCATTCTTTCTAATTTGAGTAGCTTGCATGAGAGAAGGTAAACATAATGAGAAAGCAAATTCTTATATTGCAGCCAAATTGCCTATTCTTGATAGCTTCCACAATAGTGATAGTTTCATGACACCACTGGAAATGGCATGTTCATACAGTTTGAATTCATTAAGTTCTTTGCAGTAAATTGAGATAATTTTCAATTTTGCTGTTGCAGACATAGGAAAGGCAGAACCCCTTCCCAAACAAAACAATACACATCAACCCCCCTCTACCAACTCACAATAATGAAATCATAATCAAGCATGGCAAAAGAAACATCCTCTTCTTCCCTAACATTTCCTTTCCTTTTCTTTTTTTTTTCCCCGAGTTAAAAGCTTCAGCTCTAATTCATGCTCTGTGCTTCTTTGCTTTTTTTTCCTTCCCCCAAAATATCAGTCACTTAGCAAGTTCTCAATTTTTTGCATAAAAAAGATGTTTCCGACTTCCACACTGTACTGAAATTATCAGCTTTTTTGAGAATTATAAAAAACAGCCGTTTCAACATGTAACAGCCACCTATGCTGCTTTCTAGATATCCAAAGTTTCAGCCCTGAATATATGCAATGTCTCCTAATAGGATGTGTCTCTGTGTGAAGCAACAACAGCTAATGCAAAATTAGTGGTAGAAGGTAGACTGAATCAGAGATGCTCTCAGCTGTGATTCCCCGTTTGATTTTTCAGAATATTCTTGGGCAGTTGAATCATAAAGTTTTCTTTAAAACATGTTTCTTCTGAATATGGATCAACAATAACCAATAACTCTCAGGCTGACATTTCTTAAACTCATTTAAGGTTTGATTAATCCATGACATGTGTGTGTAACAGACACCTTCAGGAAAGTTTATTTCATTTTTAACAACAGGAGATCTTTACTTCACAAAATGATTAACGCATTTATTGTTATTTCTTCTTCTCTCTCCATCGCTTTGGAGAATCTCCTCCCAGATTAGAATTTCCTGACAAATTGATCCAGAATTTCCTTTCTTATTAACTGCCAGTGGAAACTAATGGCCTCATCTAGGGACCCTATTAGGTCTACGTAATGGCAAAGTTTTGGTTAGCCACAAAATACAGAAAAGTGCGGCTGGCAAGGTCCCTTAAAGGTCTTCAATCTGACTGAGGTCACCTAGTTGAGCCTCCCTTATTCCAGGGGAGGATCAACTACTTTGTCCTTAACAGATTTTTGTTCAACTTACTCAAAAGACTGGCACTGATCAAATTCTACCTCCTCAATGTGCCTTCACAAACAAAATTTCTGAAAGGCCTGCTCAATATATCAGGATACTTACTTTTCTCCATTATTTCTAGTCGCAACTTCAGCAATCAGGAGAAATTTCCAGAGGAGAGACGAGGTCTGGAAATGAGCTAGTTGAAAACAGGAGTGGGTAACAGACTTTTGGGCCTGACCCACTTCATAATTCAACTTGAATTATGGCCTTTTTCATTATTATTTTCCTTGGGAATTTTATTTTGCTTGAGAACAGGTAATTTTTTGTACCTTCTTGCTGCAGAAATCCTTAATGCTGGTCCCTACTGTGACCAGCTGGCCGTCTTTTGACTTTTCTTCTAGAGACTGCCTTCGTTTGAGGTGAAGCACGCTTTGCAGACAGAGTTTTACACATAACAGAAAGAGTGAGCAAGAGCATGATTTTAACATCTTTCTTCACAGGAAAATCTGCCCTTCTGACACTTCTAGCCCAGTTGGAAGCAAGAAAAATCAGTGCTTCTATACGAGAAGTTGAGAGCAATATCTTTGAATAGCTAGATGCTCCCACCAAGCACCTTGCTGCTTACACTAGCCCAGCAATGGGCAGTTTTGAGACTGCCAGAGCCCTTTTGAAGCAGCAAAACGTGACCACCGCGCTTGTCAACACAACGACCTAAACAAGCCAAAGCGATTCCTTCTACGGTATCGGGAAGACCAGTTTCCACAGCCACACGAGCCCCCTGCCCTCTTTCCTGGCACGTCATGTAGATGGACATCTCTGTGAGGTGGAATGGCTCAGAGCTGAGGCAGGCAAGTGCAAAGCGTGCTTCCCTCAGGTGAAGTACAATAAATGGCACACACACACAGAGCGCCTACTTAGCAGAAGTATCTTTCACAACCAATTAGTTATCCACCTCAAACTTTTAGAGCTAGATTCAGCTGAGGAGCAAAACGCTGTAGGGGTTGAACAGTCCTGAAAGTCTCACAATACAAATTGCTGTGTTATAATTACGGCCCAATTAAAATTCGGTGTTGCTCTCTTCATTAATTATCATCTCCAGCCTCGCAAATAAGTTGGGAGAGACGGCTATTCTGCGGCTCATTTCCGACTTTGAGAACACCATGCCTGAAGTTAGCGCTCTGACACCAGAGCCGGGAGGGAGGAGGTGCCCACCCGCGTTTCACGCTCCTGTCCTCACTCTAATCCTGTTTTGTACCTCACGACAATCAAAATCTCAACTGAATTCAAGCAGACCTCCTGGCAAGAGCTCTAGAGGAAGCTGTGTGAACAGTAACCCCAACCACAGTCCTAGGGTTCACAAAAGCGGCTATTTTTTTACTATGTAAGCTATATATTTTATCATTACATTGACGTGTGGGGACACCAGCACATACTACCCTACTATGGGATGGCCATGAAGACAAGTGTGGACACCTTGCAGTTCCTCATACATGACCAAAGAGATGCCTCTAAACTCCCCTTCTAAGTCCTTCAGTGTGCTCCACATCCCAGTGTAACATGTCTTCTTTCAGCCTGTCACTGAACATGAGGACACAGATCTGCTCCTGACATCATCAGCATTTTAATTGTATTCCTTTTCTTTTTGCATCTTCATTTTAGTTTTTGCTCTATGCCTATGCTTTAAATATGTTTTCCATTCATCAAAGGAGTAATAGCTATTCTGAATTAAACATGATTCCCAGGGATTGGCAGAGCTTTCTTCTCCAAAATATATATACATAAAAACAAAGCTCAAAAGAAACACCAGGGCCAATTAGACAAAACACTGCCACATACGTATATGCTCACATAAAGAGACCCATCAGGCAGTATATGTAAAGTGAGATTCCAACTCACGAAAGCACTGCTTTCTAGTCACAAACTGTTTTCCATTTCCTCTGTTCTGGCATAGAAACAGCAGGCCTTGGAAACTTGCTGCTTTTTCTTTCAACTTTATCCTGGTTACATATCTGGGCAACACTAAGGTTGATTTTACATTTCTTGCAGCATGCAGCCAATCAACAATATCAGCATGCCTTCCAAACCCAGTTAGCTTTCAGTCTTTCCTCATAGGGGCTGTAAAGTGTAATTAATGTTTGCAAGACACTAGAATATTGTTGCATAGAAAGTGCTAACTTAAGGCCAGGCATTTAATATGGGCAGAGCTTGTTCTGTCAAAGTTCCCAAATGACACTCAAGGGCAGATCCAAAACAGAAATATTCACACACAAATAAAAACATGTTGTTAGTCACAGGTAAATAGGTGACATGTCTTGGGAAGATAACCTTTCCTTTGCTGCAGTACATGATCTTTGCAGTAATTCTCTTGACTGAACTGGAAAAGAAATAGCACAGGCTGTTTACTGGAGGTCACACTTTCAGTCACCAAACATTGAGGACATCTACTGTAAAGCTGTTAATCCCTTCAACCAAAGCAAAGAACAAAAGTAAAACCAAAAGAAGCACTCCCACTAAAGACTGAACTCTTTGAATGTCTTAAAAACATCAGGAAAGAAAAATGAAAATGCAGAGAACTAAATGTGCTGGCAGAACGTCAGCATTTTTATCAATTATCTAGTTACAGACTCAAAAAGTATGAGATTGCAATGTCTTGAGACTGGTGAAATATTTAAAGTACAGGAGAAAAAGGGAATATAATCTTTAAAATATATTATTGCCTCAGTTTCTCCTTTCCTATTATGTAAGTACTTTTGCCCACATGAAAAGGTTTTGCCAAAGCTCTGGGAGGATAGCAACTTTCTCCTTTAGAAGTGACTACTGTCTACAATACTGGGCATCTTTAGGATCTTTAAAAAAAAAAAAAGCTTATTGGCTTTTTGTATACTTGCCTATTTATCACCATGTGTAAAGCATTAATATTGTATGTCACAAAAAAAGAAATGATAACCTGACACATTTCAGCACTTAAAGAGAGTCTGTCTTGTCTTGTAACAAGATTCCCAAATCAAGCTGAAAGAGACCATTAAAAACAACAGTCCATTAAGGAAATGAGTTGTCTTTTACCCTAAGCCATTTATGCTGCTAACCTTGCACAGATGCAAAACTTCAGAGCTGTGGGCTCTCTTACAGGAATGGTGCTATGATCTGCAGTAATGTAAACTAAAGTGACCTCCTGGAGGCTGACACATTTGTTCCTGCTTGATTTTGCAGTTCAAGCTTCTTGCAGAACAGTGCAACAGAACACCAACTCAACAAACAGATTAGCAGCTTGGCATATCTTGCATAACGAAAACAGCAAATGACTGTGTACTGCCTAACAGGCACTTCATTTCAGGAGAGAGATACAGTAAACATCATTTGGCTTATAAAACGTTCAGGGTGATTATGCCAATTATCACCAGAAAGCCTGAAAACTGATTTGCCAAAATCATTTTGCCCAAGCACATGCTGAGAAAACCAGCATGAAAAAGAAACCAATAACCTGCAAATGTTACATGTTGCTATTATCAAAGACGAGAATGGAAAAATGAAATGTAGTGCATGAGTTCTCTGGACCCAGAGGTCAGGAGGAAGCCAGCTCCAGCCTGCTGACCGTGCCAACAAACTCTCATGCAGACCTGAGCATCCCTCTTGGTGAGCTTAGTATTTTGAAGTACTGAAAACAGATTGTTGTTCTAATTCAGTGCATTGAAATATCTGTACTAATAGATGGAATATGTGAGTGGAGATCATCACCACAATGGTTCTGTTTGTCTCTGCCTAGAAACATATGCTTGGGGCAGATGCACTGCGTTTGCTGACGCACAGGTCAGGGAATTCTGAAAAGGTCGTTCAAGCTGCCACGTGGAAAAGTTTGACAAATATTCTAACACTTCAAGGGCGGCTGTTAAATCAATCATGATTTTTTAGTTCACATTGAAACTCAGCGACTCGAAAGATTTGCTTACTGTGCTAAGGCAGTATCTGTTCTGGAAACAGAAACGCCATTGATTTTAAGGAGGAGATAGAGAAGAAAAGGTGGCATGCCTTGAGAAAAACTCTAGATTCCTTCAGCATTGTATTTTTGTACTTTAGTTTGATCATACACATTTAAAGGACAAGTTGTATTGTTTTTGTCTTGACGGAAAACCAGGTTAATCTAAGCGGTTGGTAATTTTGTGCTCTCACAAAATCTTGGTGGAGTGCAGAGCCATGTCAGTAAAATCCCGTGGCAAAATCACTGTTGTCACAGTTCAGCAAAAACAAGGAAGTCCAGGTCACAAGTAGTAATGCAGATCTGTGTGTTTTGTTGGGTTATTTACAATTTGGCGTCTTGAGTTTGACAAAGACATGTTCTTTCTTCAACAGATTTCCAGCCAATTCTGCTCATGAAGTCAAGTGAAATCCCATGAGAAATATGGAAAACCGAGGGACTGAAACAATGTCAGCTAGACCAGAATTACTCAGGAAAAATGGTGTACCATAACCATCACTCATGTTCCAGATATGGCAAAGATGGTAGAAGGTTTAGGGGACAGGACATTGCAAAATACTGCTTGGAAACACTTTGCCAATACACTTTTTATTTTGATATCACTTGGCAGCAAAATGCTGCTGCATCTTAACCTTTTTCCCTCTAGGAGTCCTGTAGCCACCTTGCTGGATGGAGTTACAGGTGAGACAGAAACATCTGAAATAGTATCGCATAAAGCATTGACCCTTACAAGGTACAGGAACTAATGAGTATTTTTTTAAATCTAGATTAAAGACAAAACAAACAGGGCAAGCAAATAATACCTTCCTTCTAGTCAACATTGGGGGACACAGAGAGACGCAAGGTCTTAAATCCTAAGCCAGAAATAATAAAACTGCATCTTCAAGCCTAAATTCAGGAAATATGGATTAATATCAAACCTTATGGCAAATGCATTACTGTTATTTCTCACTCTATAATTATTAGTGAAATTACACTGATGAGTGTTTAAAAGACTGGAATTACTTGTGCAAAGTCAGGAGCAACAGGTGCTTGTTCCAGAAGATATTGCAAATTGGAAACACCTGGGAAGGTCACAGGCAAGATGATAATGTACATTTGTTAACTAACATACACACACAACAGATAGAGATTTGTTCTCGTGGGTACAACTACCTCACATTTTCTATGTCAGCTTACTATGCCAATAAAGTGATTTTTGAAGAATATTTCTTGACATGTAAACATAATTTTACTTTTGCCATGTTTGTAGTCTGTTTACATTGGCTTTCCAGAAGACACGGGAGAGCATTAATGCTATTTACATGATTATCGGCACAGAACAAATTCCAAAACTCTTCATGGAAGTGTTTACAGAAAGCTAGCTGTAAATGAACCATCAGCCATGACAAACAAAGACACAGCTTTATCTTTCAAAGTAGGATAACTTGGGAAGGAGCACAGTTACATAACACCGAAGATGACAATTTGGGGCATTTCTCTATTCCTTTCTAAATGTCCATCAGCTTAGACAAGCACAGTAGATATCAAATATATTTTGAAAATATATTCAAAAAAGTAGTCAGTTTAAATATTTTTTTTTACATCTGTACACTCACTATGCAGCTGTCCCAGTAATAATCCAGCAGAAGATGCTAAAATGAACCAGATTGCTTAGTACAGGGTAAACCTTTAAGATTTGCCATACCTAAGAAGTCAATCTGAATAAATTCCAAACACACTCTACACCCTGCAAACCCAGCTGGGAAATGTTGAGGGTGGAAAGTCTCTTCATTACTCTGGTTTTGCCTTCAACAGAATTTTTAAAGTTCTGCTTGTTCAAGGGCAGCAGAAATATCAACCTGCGGACATACATATTTCTCAAGCAGCCTCTCAGGTTCACCTGCTTGGATTAATAGAAGATTTAGCTTTCCTACCCCTGAAATGGGGATGTTTACTTAATATTCTCTCTAAAATGAACATAGTAAATCATACCTCTGAAGCAAGGATGTTTACTTAATATTCTTTCTAAAATTAGCATAGTAATTCATACCTCCAACAAGACTATGTTATCTCCAGCCACCAGCAGAGAGAAATCAGTAGCCTCATAATCCGGTACACAAGCTCAGCTGCCCATCCCAAAAGACCTTCCAGACTTGCTGCTTCCATGGCAAAGGCAGTGATCTCCCATTCCCAGCACAGAGGGAAACGCTGGGCTCTCAGCTTGAAACAAGGGACTCGGGTCCTGATTACCAGGCTTGATTTCCACTTTGATGGCACGACCAACCACTCTCTTTTCATCTGTGTGTTCCGTGGTTTGCTCTTGGGAGAGCCTGCTCAATTAGTTGTCTTGCCTAGAAAACCTGCTGCTCATCTCAGAGATGCACTTCAGCTGTTCTGGGGCACAGGCAGGTGGCTCGCAACATGTCTGGATTACATTTTCACACCTCTCTTCACAATCAAAAAATTAAATGAATATATGTGTATGTTTATTTTAAATTAAAAAAAATACAGAGTTCCTCCTAATTGACTAATTTCAAAAGCTAGGACTGTTAACATGGAAACTTGTACCATCTGGATTTATTTTATCTGTATACTGGAGTGGAATCATTCACTCCCGAGTTCCCAATCTAAATCTCTTTGAAAACTTAAACTGTTTTTCCCCCTCCTTATCCAACTGACAAAAAAAGTGTGTATATATATATATTTATTCAGAAATACATTGGCTTATATATGAGAATTAATAACGTAATACATACTGTGTTGCATTTATTCCTATTCATTCCTTATTCCTAGTATATAAGCTTCTCCAAAGTCAACTTTCGTCAGAAAAAAAACAGAAAAGAAGCAATCTATGCAATGCCATGATTCCTTAACTGCACAAAGTCCTATAGCTGAACTCTCTTCACAGAAGCAGGATGCACATGGATATGCATAAATTTAAGTATTACATCACGTTAGTACTCATGGTATAACTCAAGAGGTCACATGAAAACATTTTAAAGACCATCTATAGCCTGCTTCTCTGGCCTTACGGTTGGATCAAATTAGCAAGCAACAGCCTTACGATACATAGGGTGGGATTCACAAATCCAAGTATAAGATCTAAGGCAGATGTTCTGAGACAGGATGTCTACTCCTTAGCAAAAGGAGTTGAGCATAGATTAGGAAGAAAGCGAATTTCTTTCATAGACTCCCTTGCTTCAGTGATGGGAGAATAGGAGAACTTATTTCTGTTAAAATACAGGCCAGGCAGGAGGAATAAACAGAATATTTGTGATAGTCAAAATGAGTTACAACATTGTACTTGTGATAAGGAACGTGCAACCGCCTTCTTACCCTAAATAAGATTTCACATCGCAATTCTTCATCAGATGACATGAACTGCCCTCAGCAAAAGAAATTTTTATAGATAGCTGCCATAGGGAAATGTCTAGGAGAATTAAACAATTCACTGCGCTGTGGTAGCCTCAGATCAGGAATCGCTAGTAGCTGCTACACTGTATGCCCTTAGGGACAAAAAGGGGGAAGAGGACAAGAAAATGAGAAGTGAAAGAAGAAAGATGGAGCAGAAATAACAAAATACAATAAGCAAAAAGAATACAGCTGGGGACTCAGAGAGAGGTCTTAAGGCACAGCATTAAGTAAAACTACTGAAGTTTTTGGTGCTGAGATACCAGGTAAACTACAGATTCACAGGATTCTGTAAGATAGACCAGTTTATAAAACTGTGAGACCAGAAAATTCCCACGTGGCACCTTGAGCTCTGGCTTTATATTATCCTTTTGTCAAAGGTAGCCCTTTAGTTTTTTAACCAGAGACATAATTTTTCCATCCCAGTAAAAAAGATGTGCCTGAAGATAAGTGATACCAAAATAATTTCTTATCTAGCCAAGAAGTCCAACAGTGGCACTTTCAACAGAGGATGAAGGTGAATGTTAACAGTTTTAAGAAGTAGTTTTTCTCTTTTCACTTAAGATAAAATAATAAAGCATTGTGGAGGAAGATTTTTCTAAGATCAAATTTCTCAGACTTTTTGACACACTTCTTCCTCTGCCAATTACAAAAGGACTTACAAAAATACTTGTGTTGATACTCTGGGGATTTTATTCTTTAGCATTTGTAAACAAGCTAGAAAGGTTGGAATTCAGCGTTCTTCTAGATTTGACTGAGAGGTTATTCTACAAACCTGTGGTCCCTTGAATAATTCTGTTTCCTGATAGGGCCATCTTCTTTAGCTTGGGAATGTGAAACCTTTACAGTACAGGAGAACTATGCCTGTGTGCAGAGACAAAAAGCAACGTCCCCTTTTCCATGGATGAATTTTTAGACCCTCAGTAGGTTTTCTCAGGCTCGCTGTTTAACAGCAGTTTCTGGAATAACCTCACCTATCCTGACTTCAATGCTTTAGGTTAGAATTGTCTTACTGGCATATTTCAGGAATCAAACAGGGCTGGTTGTAAACTTGGACAGAGGCATCTTAACCATTACAGTCCTTTACAAATCTCTCAAAAGATGCTTTGATGAGTAAAGCATCACTAACTAGGGCTTTTGCTTTTCTGAGTAAAGAAAAGCAAACAGACGAACGGGACCTCTATACCTTATATATCCTCTTTGCCTGTGTTTCTGGTAGCTTGTTTGGCTGTGCACATCTGGTCCATCTTTAAATGCCCTGAGGACTTCTAATAATTCCTCTTGAAGACAGCTGAAAACTTTCTGCTTTCAGTAGGTGCCTCTTGATATTGTTTGACTAGTCCCATTCTTCTACTCATTCTTCCTAGACATCCACAAACTTCTCACTTTTGTGGGTTCACCTCATTCAGAGGCTAAGTTTTTCAATCCTTGCCTTTTTTCTACCCATACTTAGTTCTGCTATGGACACATGTACTTCTTTCAGCCTTCTATTTGCAGACTCTCTTAGCAATACACTGTTTCTTAACTGAGCACCTCAGGTTCTCTTCTTGCTTTGGGGGTGTATTTGAGAGTATTCCACTGACAAGAATACAGTGAATTATTCTAAGCACTACCAGCCCTACGGTTAAAGACAGAGGAGTAAGTATGTCTCAGCTGTGCATCTAGAAGTTTACATTTGAAGCAAAAAAATCCTTCCAGGCTTTTTCTTTTCCCTACAAAATCACACCTAATTTACTGCAGGCTACTTCCAGCTCTTCTTTTCAGTATGAATGATTTCCAGGCTCCTCCTTCCCATGGAATATCAATACTTCAAGTCATCTCCCTTGGAGTTAGTAGTGTCTCCTACGGGAATAACAGTTCCTGGTTACCACCTGCTGGCCAGAAAGGTGCACACCAGTCAACGGCACTGCCTTTCTGCAGAGCTCAGGTGGCTCCAGGCACCGAAGACTCTTCGGTTAGCATCAGAGCTTCTGGCAAATTGCAGAGAGGAAAAATCAGAAAGTTCTCAAGCACCTGAAGGTTGGTCTGGCAGGAGCTGCCTGAATTTGGTCAGACACCAAAGCATGTGTCATGGTACAAGCTAAATACAGGAAAAAAAAGACAGTTAAACACTTGAGGAGGGGCCATTCTTGAAGTATTTGACAAAGTCCATGGAGATTCATGGGAGGCTCAAGTAATTTCTACCCCTGCAGCAATGACTCCTTCTCAGTTACCCGGGAAAAGGCCCTGTTAACAGGTTACATCTTCCCTAGGGAGCTGGACTTTTTAGGTGACAGGGAGCAAGTTCCAGCTGCCCAACAGAGCAGTATGAAGAGGTCTGGAGACACTGGCTAGGAAAAGAACTGAGCTATGGAAGAGCCCTTGGCATTTCAGGCCTTCATGAGCTGCTTTGTGCTGAGCAGCAACACAGGGAAACCATTCTCGACTTTACCTGGCCTCTGTGGCACAGCCAGGGCAGCTGCGGGTATCCTACAATGTTGTTGCTGGTTTGATTTACTGATTCTCGTGTTGGACATCTGTGCAAATGGACAGCATATGTAAACTGAGAGGAAAGCCAGTACCTGTAGTCAGCACTCCTGCTTTACTGCCTGCACTAAAAACATTTTCTACGGCAATGAAGCTAAGCTCCCCGAGCAGGATAGAGCGCTGCTGCATTTCCAGGAGCGTGTTACATCCACGTTTATGTGATACGCTTCGAGGTCGGTCTTGGGCAAAAAACAGCTGCACGTTTATTGATCCTGTTTGTTTCATCTACAGCTATGAGGATAACACACAATCTTCACATTCCTTGAAGTGTTGTTATTGATACTGACCAAACTGTATTCCTAAAAACTGATCTATCAGTCTGCAATAAACCTTACATCTCTCTCATTCTTTAAGGTTTTAATCCACAACTCACATGCAACTACACTGAGGTATAGAACAACCCCCAAGGAAGACTATTTTGCAATCAATAGCAGATTAGTAGAAGAGCAGTATATGCGTGAGTAAACTAATTGAAGGATGCATTTCCTCAGTCTTGGTTCTGTCATCATATTTTAGTTTTACACAATTTCTGCCATTTAACATTTGTGGTTGATAAAAAGCTCATTGTAATACCAAGAATTTAAGATATTTGAAAATTAACTGCTCATTTTGAAAGGGACTGAATTATGTGAAACCCAATCAGAGCTATTAACATGTCTGTAATTGCTCAGAGTGCAAACCCTGACACACTCACAGACAGCTCTGATGTCTCTGTCCTGCGCAAGCCTCCTTCCCTGCCCCACTGAAGCGGTCTCAGAGTCTAAAACGGGTCATGAGGCCTCAAGCTCTCACAGAGCTCTCTTCAAGGCACCTCCAACCCCACCTGATTTTCAAAATCCCACCTTTAACCTTTTTACCACCTTTGCTCTGTTACATCCATTTTGTGTAGAAGGGGCACACAAAGCCTAGGAAGCACAGAAAACGTCGTATAAATAGGGGTGAAAAACGCATTTTTCAAAATCAACAAGGCTAGGTAGCAGTCACTACAGTATTGCTTTTAGAAAATGCTACATCTAAAGAGAACACACCACAAAACTGTTCCAACGAGGAGTGTCAGACTTCACGCTCTAGTTTGGACTGAGACCCTAGCCAAGGAGCTGCTGCCAAGAAGTGCTGAAGCAGGAGTGGAAGCCCCCGCGACGACCGTGGTGGAAACACAGCAAGCCGCAGCAAAGCTCCCCAAACCTCAGCGTAACTGTGAGAGGCAGCAGCTGCCCCTGACTGCTGAACTATTCGCGTGGCCCCAAGCATACCACACACTGCGTCAGGGCTCAGGCACAGCGCAGGCCCTGGGCTCTGGAGGTGACCGGCAGAAGAGACTGGGAGCTTCATCTCAGCGCCAAAGGTAACGTGTTCCACTGAAATCTATGCGCACGTGAAGAGCGCAGCATGGCAGGACCTCCTCAGCACAGAAGGCAGCTGTTCTGAGATTCTGTCAGGGAAGGCCGCGGCTTTGAACAGAGCAGCCCGCGCTTTCCCGTAGACACGCTGGCCTGGGCGCCCCAGGATGCCATGGCAATGAGAGCCAGCCAGGATACTCCTCCTCAGAGCTGCTTCCTCACCTAGTGAAAAGCAAATCGGCTACTAGGCTACATATTCTTCCTTCAGTGGACAAGACTGCTGTCTGTTCATTCACTATTTGGCAGGAAAAGTAGGGACTTCTGTTCCCTGCAGTAAACACAAAAGCAGCAGCAGAAAAAGCCCTTCTGCTTCTAATGGAATAAAAAAAATAAATCCTCCTGTACCTAACTTTGAGCAAAAACCAGGACAGATGAGGAAATTTAATATTCTCAGATAAGTCTATTAATCAAAGGTTCTACTTCCAATGCTCACTTCAACATCACCACAATGACACCGAAGTTCCCAGCTCTGCTTCAGGCATAAAACCATATTAAGCCTTTCTTAAGCCCATGCTTGGTCCCCAGCTACAGCTACTCGTCCACAGGAAACCACCTGTAAGTTGGAGTTTCAGTTGTCATTGTCATGTTTTACATTGAAGCCACTTAAAAATCTCTTGGCTCCACTTTAGGCAGTTTGGGGATCTTGTACAGACTTCTCCCATGGTACTTCCTGATCTCCCTTCCAGCCAGGGTGGATAGTCCGCCGATGAGAACAGGTCAAGACTCTTGCCGTATCTCTGTACAGCCAGAACCAGGAAAGAAGTTTCACAATCCTTACAGAACTGATGCAAACTTTTATAACCTAGGGAAAAAGTTTCTGTTTGAACTAAGTCTTAAAAGGGCCTCAATTGTATTTTAAGTTTCTTCTCTCTTCTTCATTCTAATTTTTGGCTGCTATGTCTATTACTTTTCCTATAGGTCCCTCTCTCCAGGTCTTCCTCTGGGACTAGGGGAGTTTTCTACAAACCTATTCTAAAATTACTGTTTTATTCAAGTTTTCTGATTTGCAGAAGAAACCAAGATAAAAGCTTATGATGAGGACATAAAAAAGGAAAATAACACCTTTCAGATTTTCTTCCCCAAAATTATGAATAATAATATCACAGTTTTCAGAAAGTGAATGTATGTCAGATTTGTGTTATTCTTTCGGGAAAAAAAAAAATGCTATGTGACTGGAAAGAGGAGACTTAGCAGAGCAAAGGGGAAAAAAACCCGAGAAGAACGAACAGCTTGTACCAAGTCAATTCTTTTTCATCTCCTCTCTCTTGTCAAAACTATTTGGAGAGGGGTCACTTCTTGTCAAGACAGCCCACCTTCCTATTGTTCTGCAGTTTCCATAGTGCTTCTTATACTGTGCCTAGTGCAATAAGACAACAATCCTGACAGCTTCCTTGATGACTGACAGTAAGAAAATCATAGATATAAGGCTGTGTTGTCCTACACCTCCTCACACGGATATCATGCCTACTTTTTCTTAGTGCCAATACGAGCTACAGTCCTGATTATCCCTATATATTGGAATATAGCAGCTACAGGATTGTTAAAACCAAATCCTGTTGCCTCGCACTGGAGAAGTTGAGTGTCTGCTGCAGCTTTATGATTAACTTTCATTAGATACTAAGCAGTGATGCATACCCCACCATTAGGAAATAATGAAGCAAATCAAATACTACCCTAACTTTACAGAAAATAAGATGTCCAGTGTGGGGAAGTACATCCATACCCAGCTTTGGGGATAGAGGCAGCTACAAGCGATCAGACTTGTTTCTCCATAAATAGCGGGAATGAAAAGCTGTCCCCGAGAGGCCTCCCCTGAACTCTCCCAGAGGGTCAAATCTCGCTTCAGCTGGTCTAAAATCTCCCACCAATTTACTCTATTTATTAATTTCTTTGCAGTTCACCTTTCTTAATCACTTACTAGCTAAAATGAAATCCACGAGCAGCCTTAGAGTGCCATCTTTGGAAAATTAATTCTTACAGATATTTCAGATTTCCAGGCCTTCCATATGAATAACAAATTAATCTGAGGTTACATTAATAAGAAAGGTCTAAAAGCAGTGGGATGGAAGGGGATTAACTGAGTCAACTCCTGTTGATAAATGCATGCCTAAAGCTCCACACAGCCCCTGCCAACACACACCTTCCCTGTTAACACCATTTTACTGCAGTAATTACATTTCTTTCTCTTCTCCAGAGGATGAGTGCACTGTCAAATTCCTTTCAGAGAAGTTAATATAAAC
>PTEX01000052.1:3992798-4039022 GCA_003342815.1 Eudromia elegans | reverse complement strand
AAAAAAAAAAAAAAAAAAAAAAAAAAAAAAAAAAAGAAAAAAAGGAAGTTTTAAATAGGTAATATTAGTTTATAGCCAGAAAGTGACAAGTGTCAGTTTTCATTAAAATCTTCCAGTGAGCATACTGGATTGACAACATGCTGACAAGTTATGCTGCTTTGCCACTACTTCTTTGTGTGATTACCATGGCAAGGGGACCCTGCTGCCTGCACTACAATGTCACATCAGCCATGGAGCAGCACGACTTCCCCCCACATCTCAGGCTTCCCAGGATTTTCAGTATCTTGCAGATTAATGAAGACCGTTTCTTTTAGACTCAGCAACTTTGAGGCTGTTTTTCCTCCCCTCTTCTTCTCTTGCTCATTTGAGGTTTGCACATATACTTGTCAATAACAAAGACTTTTGTCATTTTAACCCCCAAATACTAAGGTAATTCAGAGAATCAAAAAGGCTAGTGGAGACAATGGTGAGGTGTCTGTCTTCACTAGTCTGTCCAACAGGAGATCTGTGATAGCAACTTTTAAGCTACTTTAAGAACAGTAAATGTATTTTGGTTCAGAACAAGTACTTGTTCTTGGTTTACACTCTGTCAGCAGAAAGATTAAAATCTGCACCTGAAACTAGCAGTTTCCAACCCAGGACTATTTCTAAAGACACATACTTCACTGAAAACAAAAACTTCAACAAAAAAAAAATCACTAGAGCCTACAAACCACGAAAGCCCCTTAGATATTCTTGCATCACCTCCTGGTAGGGTAAGTCACCTGCCCTCAGCACTACATACTCAACCAGGCTTTCTCAGTAAGTCCAAGTACTTTTTGACAGGTATAGTGAACATGGGTGACCTGCCTAGGCCACAGGTTGCTGACAAAGAATTTTTCAGTTTTCAGTTTTCTCACCCTCTGAATAAATAACTGTTTTCTCTTAATATTTGACTGAAGTGGCTTCAGTCTATCATTTGTAACCCTCTCCTTTTGACTGTAAGCGACCTCTTGTTTTTATCTCTGGATACGTACACTATCCTTACAGCTGCCTTGTCTTCCTCCCATCTCTCATCCTCTCTTCTTAAGTCTTTTCCTACAAACCTGACAAATAATATAAACACTATAACCTTCCTCTTAATATAACAGACAACCTTAAGCAATCTTATTAAATTGCATTTCTCTCTCTAGTCTCAGGTTTCTACATACCTTTCACAAAACAGGCAAAGGAAATTTACTTTGCAACTCAAAAAATAATCTAAAGAAGGAAGCTCTGAATCTTTTCCCTATTTTGCTATCAGCCACAAAACAACTCCTATTAAAATCAGCTTCCAGGCAAACTGATGTTTTCTTAACATATGTTCCTCAAAACTGGCACAGCTGTAGTGCTCTCTACAGCCAATCACTGTGTTAATTGAGGTAAGCAATGGAAATACAAACACCTGAGTTACAGCAGCTTCTAAGATATTTAAAGCTGAATTGGAACTCCTATGTTGAACTATTCAGAATGTGCCTCCTGTTTTTTTCATATTGAAAAGTCATGGATGTTTTGCTGGTGTTTCCATTCGCTCATCATAGCTTATGGCCCAGAGTAATAATAGGGATACTAAATGCAGTTCTGTGTTTCTAGACTCAGAATGGTCTTAATTATGTTTACTGCAAGATCCTATGTGATATATAAAGCATTTGAGTCTTTGTCAACTTCTTTGCTACAAACTGTTTTTGCCATTAATCATTTTAAGTTAAAAGGCATGAAACAAAATCATACTGATCCTTCCCAACACTAAGAATAGCTAGCAGCAGCCCCACTGAGGATCCCTTCCTGCTCCAACATTTGGTTTTGGTTATGGCACTTAACATGCTACTGAAATAAACTCTAGCATTGATCCACAGATCCCTTCAGCAGACCCAGGTGCCCACAGGTCAGGTGCTTACCACTTTTAGGCCTGGACCAGGTAGCCGAAATTAAAAAAGAAACCCAAACTAGATGCCCAGATAGATGCTTGACTACGTGTCACACACCTCAAAGAGCCAAAAAGCTGAAGAAGAGCTATGTAATCCCGCTGAGGGTGAGAAAATTGAGAGAATCCTCCACTAGCTTACCTCAAAATACATAAAAACTAGCAAGCACCTCACACGTGGGCAGGCCAGCATGGGCAACGAGCAGAGCTTCGAGGAGCTGTCCGTACACAAAACAGAGGCAGAATAAGGATACGACAGCAGACTGACCTCTCCGCAGAGAGCCCCGTACCACTACTTAAGCTTGCAGAGAGATGCTGATCTCACAGGCAACAGCGCCAGGAAAGCTGCAAGGCGACGGGACTGCTCACTCCCACCGAGATGCAGGAGCCAGATATCAGGCTGC
This sequence comes from Eudromia elegans, assembly GCA_003342815.1. Taxonomy (NCBI): domain Eukaryota; kingdom Metazoa; phylum Chordata; class Aves; order Tinamiformes; family Tinamidae; genus Eudromia; species Eudromia elegans. The sequence continues at coordinate 4,036,676 of PTEX01000052.1, read as the reverse complement.
CCTGAGGTAAGAATCTGCACGCTCTGGGAGTTTGGGCGCCTATAGGTTTGTGCAGCAGCTGAGCTGGAGTTTTCAGAATCATTTCACTGCACTTACATGATTCAGTGCTGCTCAAGCCCCAGTTGTCTGTGGCAAAGAGCTGTCCCTCAGGTGTGTTAGCAACATGCACACTTATACACACCGGAGTTTTCACCCTCCAGACTCCTTTAGTATTAGCATTTCACTAAGTCTCCAGTTATGGCAATCTCCTAGACGACTAACCTAGAAAAGGGCTATATTTTTATGTAAAATGTAAGTTGACTGAAAGAACATAGCACTTCACAACCATCTTGTGCATGCAAAATATATAGTTTTAAAAAGGCATAATCCTTTTTTTTCCCAAATTATGTTTTAAATAGGAGCATAACCTATACCTCTTCCAAAATTCTGGAATATTCTGCAAATCCAGAGAACTTCTCTTCTGTGTGCTACTAGAGGTGAATGACTGTCACAAGGTGACAAAAGTGCAGCCCTAGCTTGTAACTGGTCACTGAAACCTGTATTAGTTCTGATCTTTGAGAGGCCATGCTGTTTTGAACTACAGCAATGAATAATACTGTGATGAAAGAGAAACACATGGGCACAACCTACTTTGTCCTAGTTTGCTGTATTTACAGCTCGTACAGTTCCCAAAGAATAGCGTTTTAAATGAGGATCTTTGACAGTGAAAGCAGAGCACATTTTATAACTCCCAGAGCTACAGGAAACAGCTGTATATAAGCATAAACCCAGACAGTTTCTGTCTTCGAGTGCTGCAGGACACTGTCGGCCCAATTCTCGGCTGTATTGCAGTCCCTGTCGTGCTGTTTCGCTTGGGCACAGAGGCTATAAAGCTGCCTATAAAGCGCGCAGAAAGGCCTTCAGCACGGGGTCAAACGCAGCCAGTGCACATCTCTGCCCAGCGCCAACCACAGCGACGTTCACCTCGTGGACTACGGATTCCACAATCACATGCTCAGCCTACACTAAAAACATCAATAGGGCCTTGGAGGGAAGTTGTTCTCCCGGACAGCCCAGAACTAACTCTACAAATACTCTCTGTCATTTCACAGATGACAGAGGGCATGAAACGAGCGTAAGCAGCTCTTGTCTTGCCACGGACACCGGTGCTGAAGCAACTGTGGCAGCTTTTCCAGGAGCACACAGATGGCCTGGTGCTCACGGGAAGGGCCTGGGCCTCAGCAAAAAACAGCAGTTTTCAGTAAAGAATGGTGACAGAAAAAGTCTTCTGATATTTTTTTCCTTAAAATTTCTAAGAAGGAGATCTGGAAACTGTTGTATTTTATCTGGAAAAAAAAGGATGATGTCAGCTTAAACTTCTTACCTTTTTTACTCATATTTTTGAGATAGGAATAATGCAGAAAGGAGATTTTTTTTTATTATGGAAAAAAAAAAAAACCATGAGCAGAAGCCCCAATTTTGGAACATGGCAGTTCCAGCAGAGAATTTTTAGGAGACTTTTTCAGTTCAGTTGCAAGATCTCTCACAAATTTCCCTAATGCCTCTGGTCAAGTCACTTCATTTCTCTCTCTCAGAAGCCCATTTGGAAATGGATATGATAATGTTTTTTCATCCATCTTTTTTGAGTCTTGGTTACTTAGACACCAAGCTATTTTCGATGAGCACTCTCTTATTATTTTATGTAGGACATTGCATAGAAAACTAAATTATTACCTATCACTCAGAGCTTCTAGGGACCATCCTAATACCAATGACAGATTAGAGTAATTCAGACTAACCAAATATTTTTCCCCATGTTTATTTGCGATTTTCCAAAACTATAAGCAGATAATTATAGAAGCACAGTCCTGTGAGGATTAGCTGCTTGCTCTTTAAATTGAATCAGTCTGTTCCCATAGTGTTTTTGAACATGTTCTGTTATTTGTATTTGAAAATTTACAAAGTGAATAAATTCTACTTATTTACTTTGTAAAGCGTATAAAAACCCAATAACTTGAAAATTTAAACATCAGTCAACCTCCAGGGATAAAAATAACAACTTAGATTTTTAGTTACATCATCACAGCTTTGCACATTATGTAAAAACGTATTTGTTCAGCTTGTTTGCTGCCAGATGAACTCCAAGATGATCATTCATCATGGTTGACTGAATGTAGGAACCCTGCACATATGCTTAAAAGGCACATTTCTGATGGCATCTTTACTTCTTATAAAGGCTAATCATATTTTAATGTAACTTATCATTATGAAACAGAACATGTTATTTGTTAGACATCTGTGAAATCAGTTTGGTTACCAGTGCGGCCCATGAAAGAAGCTGCTCGTGTGAACCCTGCATACCTGGATCGCCCCGTGCTAGCCCCTCTGCTCGCCTGGCCCTGCCTCTCCCAGCACAGCACTCACCTCGCTTGCCCAGCAGCAGCTTCTCCTGTGCTCCCTGTGGCTTCTCCCAGCCCTGTTTTAAAAATAGGTCCTGAGCAATTACATGTCACATAAGAATAAATCTGCATGCTGGTGCATCTTTCCTACTACTGCAAAATAACAGCACGACAGTTTTCACATTTCGGTCTTCTTTTTTTTTTCCTGCAAAGATCAACAACTTCTGCAGCAAAAGGATACAGTATAATCAGGAGATCGTCAGCTAGAAATAAGTATAGATTTTGCAAAAATTATGTACTCTCTAGAGAAACCTGATGCTACTTTTAGCATACAAGCACACATAATGCAAGGCAAATCTACCTACAAAGCAAGTCAACAGAAGCCTCTTATCACTGAGGTCATACCTTCTAATGAGAAGAATATACGGATACAGATATCCACAAAGACATATATATTTTCATTTCATCTCATTTCTCTTAAAGTGAGATTTCCAAGAAAATCCCTGATATTGGTACCCAGCTGCGGCTCGACATAGATGGGGCTGGGTCTGTGGCCACTTTGCTTCACAGTGTTCACGGAAGCCCTGCCAAGGCACTTACTTCCAGGCACTGGTACCAGTATGCTAGGACCCTGAGATGTTATGTTTTTCCTGTGTTTTGCTAAAGTACTTAATAGTTGAAACCTGAGGATTTTCTTTTCTTTAGAAATGAATGTTTCATGCAACAGAACAAACTGTATAGTCATCTGTAACGATGACAGAAAAGATGTAACCATAACCCTGGAACATGTCTTGCCACTGCTAGCAACAGGCCATGAACTTTGTATTGAGTTTGCAAGGTCTCAGGACTGAGGCTTGTCAGGCTCTTCCATCTGAAATTTTCCTGACGCCTGCCTGTAGCTTTGCCTTGCTTGACTTAGCTGTGAAAGCAATTTCTAACTGACCATGTGACGATGTTTAATCTGTTTTACTATCTTTCATCTTTGTATTGTACAACCACAGCTCCATAGACAGCAGTAACAAGCAGTTTTTCCACGCAGAACGAGCTACTTAGGAGTCTAACATAACAGCACAGCACTAAGTATCAATAAATACAAGTCTCATACAACAGCAGAGGCCTTGAGTAGAGGAGACACAGGATGAGGCAAGCACAGAGGAGTGCAGGCAGGGGCCGATGAGAGATGGGGCACAGGCTGGCAGCATGAGAGATCTCATAGCTATAAAAACTCGCTAACGGTCAGTCAAAAAACGCAGACCTGGAGCTGGACAAAATCAGGTTTAGGATTTCAAAGAGGGGAAATATTATCTTTACAGGCATCATATGTAAAGAATGTGGAGGTAACAATTGCTCCCCCGTGCAGAGCAATGGATGAATGCGCCAGTAGAGTACAACTGTGGTAAGGAAATTCCTGAAGGACTCCAGTCCTAGATCTGGACACCTCTGCCTTAGGGAAAGTAATCTTCCAGACTACTGTTGTTCCCAAGTATTCACTGAATCCGGAGCTGTTCCCAGTGCTCTTCATAAACTCCACACTAGAATCTTTGTAAAGTTACAACGGTAAGAAATAGCTCTCTCAAATCTCTTCCACAGACGCAAGTTTAACTCAGAGCTGTACTACCATCTCAACAAACTCGAGAATCACATACCCCATATCTGTCCCAATTCAGCCTATTCCCATTAATAATACCCCACGAAGCCATAATTTAAGTTGATGAGATCCCTGTGTGCTGCTGATGAATCTGCTGTCATGGGCAGTGAGCTTGAGCAAACCCTGTTGTCCAGACCGCCTGGATTACTCCAGTTATATCTGGGCAGAAAAAAATGAACGGCAGATGTTTTTCCATGAATCACCATGCATCATGGAAACAGTTGAGCTTTGGGTGAGGACATCAAAGGGGAAGCACTTGAAATAACCCCCAAATGACAGAGGGTCACCAGCACCTGCACTGTTCAGGAACAGGGGCAGTGAACCAAAACTTTAGCGGCGATGAAATCGGCTTCATTAACACGAGGGAGATTTTGCAGAAGCAATGACGGGCTGATCCAACATCAGGGGGATTTCCTCCTGCCTTCCTTTAGAGTGATACCTCCAATAACCTTGGAGGATGAGCAGGGATAATAATAAAGGAAAACTTTAAAGAAAATCCCTTCTGGGGTTAAAACACTTCTTTTTTTGTAACTCAACTATTATATGGCTAGTTTTTCAATGCCTTAGAACAATTAAAAAAACCAATTCCCATTTATAAGTCAAATAAATAGATAAACTAACTGTGGTCTCACCCTTTAGGATTTCCCTTACTGAGTGTCTTTTCCTTAAACAGAGGTGTTGCTGTTTTTAAAGACAACGAGAACAGTGAGACATGCAGAATGGTACAAGAAGACATGCAATTATTAACATTTCCTATGTGCATATTAGGCCCGCAGGTTCATAAGAGCCTTTAACATCCATATTTTTATCACTGGAAATGGCCTGTCCAAGAGTAGAATTGTTTCTTCTTAAACAGGAGGGATGACTTTGTGACCTTCTCAAAGACAAAGCTGTTGTCTGCAGCGATGTGTTGCTGTTATAGGACTGACATCAGTAAGCAGACCCCCAGTAGATGCACGGACTGGTGTATAAATAAGGCCAGATGCTCATTTGGGGAAAATCAGTGACCTTCTAGTGACTTTACATGTCACCAGGTGGCATAAGAAGAGCTGCTCTCTCACCAGTTGGCTGGCCTCAAGCTACTATTTTGTAAACTTAAGCTGCTACCAGGAATCATTTGCAGAACAACAGGGGACTGCTCATTGATTCCTCAAGCACTGATAAAGCAAGAGAGAAAGGGAAGAAAACAAAATCTCGACTGTCCCAAGCTGTCACAGCAGACACATCTTGCCATCTCCCCAACACCTGGAAGAGTTGATTACCACTCTTGATCCCAATTACAGTGACAATAACACAACACCATGGATTGTTCTTTAAAAACAAACAGAGATTAAGTAGTGTTATTGATCACAGTTATTAACAAAGTAGGTCAGCATAATTTAAACCTTTCCAAAGATGGGTTTTCAAGACAGGGCATCCGTGTGATTACTGAGCTGAGTGGGAGGTAGAAATGTAATTATGTAAACTAACTAAATTAAGAGGATTGCACAGTTCATTAGAGTCCATTTTTTTGGTCAGCATTTTGGATCACCAGCTGGTATGGAATTTCATTTCCATTAAAAAGCATTAATTGCATCTCCTGTGTGAAAGCACTGCGGCGTGTGATGCGAAGTGCTCCATCCTCGCTAGCCCAGCCAGGTGTGGGATGAGCCCAGCCTGGTGCTGCAGAAGGCCAGTCCTGCACACTCACTGAACTGCACCAGGGGTCACGTTGCTTGGTAGGAACTTGTGTAACTGACATGGGAAAAAAGGTGACTTTGTAATGATCACTGAAGAGAACACTGCAATCCTAAGCACAGCGCTGAGCCTTTCCCCAAAGGCCTCTTCACAGCCACAAAGTAGCGTATTGGAAGCCTCTGTGACCCCACGTTGTACTGCTCCGAGACAGGGTGCTGGTGTCGGGCTGGGACCTTCAGATGAGCCTGGGAGAGCTGTCACGCTGCTCCAAACTATTTTTAGCCAGGTATCAGCACGGGCTTTCCAGAGACTGAACAATCCAGCCAAAATCCCCTCCCTGTAGCCACGCAGAACAAGGTGGTGTCTTCCACACGCTGCCACTTCCCATGGCCTCTCGCTGAAGGCGAAACATGCTCCACTGCTGCACATGGACTTGGGGCTCGGCAGACCAGGACCAAGCACAGCCTGAGCCTACACTGCCTCTGCCTGCATCAGCCTTGTGCTACTCGGAAGCAGTACTAAGGTAACCACTGTTGCTTATCCTGACATCTAGATGGGAACAACTCTCTAGGCCCTCAGCAAGGGAAACATTTCCTATTTGCAGGAGTTCAATCTGAGCAGAAACCAATCTTCACAAAGCAAACCAACAGCTCGGTCTGTCACTCGTTAGCTACACACGACTCTCCCTCGCTCCCAGGGAGCTCTCTCCCCTATTAATCACTTTCATACTTACTTACAGGCTGGCTCAAAGCCAGGCCCCTCAGTCCTTGGAAGTTCCTTTGCCCTCTGGACAGAAGAGCAGCCTACAAAGGGCAAATGTGGCTTGCTTACATCCCTGCCATAGTGTTTCTTGGGGTTTTGCTTGGGGTATTTTATTTATTTCCCTCCTGAAGATGCATATATGGAAAGACTTCTTAGTCCAAAGGCTACTGCCCTATTACGCTCTGATTCTCCAACTGGTCATGCAGGCTGTTCACATACAACACTTAATGCTGTACAACTTCCTAAAGACACATCTCCTGTAAGCAAAAGGAGTGGAAATGAAGAGAATCTAGTTTATTAGTTGAGCAATAGGAAAGAAGCCCCTCCTGTTCCAAAGCTGAGGTCTCTGCCTCTCTCAAAGAAACCCTTAAATACAGACATAGACATTTGCAGGGAGAGAAACCGTTCTTTGCTCAGGAGCCTGTTTATGCGGTACTTTCCCCATACTGGTGAAAAAAAAGGACCTAATTTGAATGCCTGTGTGCAAAGATGGATGCTTGTGCCCTGTGAGGCTGGTATGGGAGCTCATTTGATTTTTGCAGCTAATAGCTTTTTTGAAGGCCCTACCTGCAGTAAGCATCGTACTTTGTACTTGTCCTTTATAAATGAGCATCCTGCGGGTGACTAAGCAAAGGGAACCTATGGAAATACCCTTCTATGGCATGTAAATCACTGCTGCCACATTTGCTTTTCCCTGGCTGGCTGTATTAATGTGCTGCTCGCACTGATAAATTAGGGACTCAAGAGTAGCCCCTGGGGAGCCCGGGGCTCCACCACCTCTGCATGTCTGGCCGTACCATGGAGCCCAGCTCTGCACCAGGCGCGCGCTGGGATGAGTCACCTGCAGTGCGCAGATGGGTCACACCGAGGGTGCCGAGGGAATGGTGGCAGGAAGGGAATATACCCTCCTACTGCGCCTGCCTGCCTTGGCCTCTGCACAGCCACGTCAGGCCCATCCACCTGCGGAAAGGTCCTGTCTACTGCCAGCCCCATGTCCACAGCCTCACTTCTGTTTTTTCCGCATTTGTGATGAAAATTCCCTGGGAGGATGCACAATACCTAATGCTTTTTTTTTTTTTTTTTTTTTTTAATAGTTCTGTAATTACTTGTCCCTTCATTATTAATTCGATCATTCACAAAGTATTCAATCCTTGTGCTTTGTCTGCACAAGTTAAAGCAATTAATTCTCCAGTTTGTCTGTCATGGGTATGCTACTTTACAGTGGGACTGTTCTTCATTATTTAGCACTTCATGTAAAACTTCACAAATACCTGATGTTAATGCAGCTGCCTGAAGGCTTGAAAAAAACCCCTTTTTTTCTCCTTCCCACTAGCTCAGATTCATCATTTTCCGTATTTTTGATCTATACCTTTATCTCAAATGGTATGATAAATAACATTTTACTAGGTTAATCAATACGAGCCTCACCTCTAGCAACAAAACACAAGAGAAGAGTGAATTAATCCATTTCCAGGTCTAGAATTAAGCAAGCTATTCATATAGATTTTGGTCATTCCTTGACAGATTTCCCTGTTTTAGAATCAAAAAAGGTAGATCAGCTTACCAGCAGTTAACTTAGCAAGGCTCCAGTTAAGCAAGGTTTAACAGTGTTACTAATACTGTATGTAATATTCAGTATTATGGATATTTTCAGTATATCTAATTTTTCCTAATTAAAAGGAGACGTTGCACTTGCAGAATACTCATAAAAAAAAATCAGTCTTAACTAATCCAACACATGTACAAACTTGTAATGATTAGATATTTCTTTCATCTAGAGGAAAAAAGCACAGTTAGAGTCCCAGAAGCAGCTACATACACTTCAGTGTTACTACCCACTCCCTGAGTTTGGCCCATACAAAATGTGGCAGGTTTATTATGACTAAAATCTCCACATCAGGTGACTTATAAAACAACTCAACAATAAAATATTATTCTTCATAACCCAACATTAATTAAAACTAACAGATCAGCAGCAAATGCCAATGCACTAATCACCTGCATGTTAATACTTTTCGCCCTGAATACCTCTTAAGGGTTGTGCCTGCCATTTTCCCTAATTTATTACCATTACACAGTACATTGGCTTTGATACCACTTCCAACACTTGCACTGACTAGCTTTACTTGTTGACTTTTATCACTGGTTTGGTGGTTGCATATGAAAGTAGAGAACACAGTTATTAATATTCCTTTGATCAGGATATGTCCTAGCTAGCTGCACAGCAGGACTTTTTGCTCTGATGACCACTAACTTTTATGTGTTCTTCTTCCTGAATTTATCATGCCCAGCAGATTCAAAACATTTTGAATTTCTATCAACCATTTCTTTGTTGTGAAAGGTAAAATTCTGTATTAAAAGCATTCTTATATGTTTTGCATATTCATTCATTCCTTCTTCTCATCTTTGCATTGTAGGCTATGTAATACAATTCTACCTCTATTTGTTTGGTTGTCCACACATAAAGAGCATCAGGAAAAAACATTTTCACAGAAAACATAATCGCTATCCTTCTTCATGTCAGAGCTGAGATGTTCCCTATGCTGACCTCACTGGAAAGGATGGATCTGCACCTGGAAATGTCATCATAAAATGGTTAAGACTGTTGAGATATTATTCACTATCATCTCCAATTGCTCCAAGGCCCTTTTCATCATCAAAAAGCCAAAGAACCAAGATGCTTGCAACCAAGCATCTTTGGCATTGCTCATGAAAATATTTTGCCCTCTCCATTTTGTATCAGACATGGCTTGGTTGGAAATGTCAAACTGTAAAGTTCTAAGGGAGTTGTATAAAAAATATCACAGTAAAATGCATTTCTATGGGAGGGATGGGAATCAGTCTTGGCTTTTGGCAGTAAGTTATAGTGTTCCATTGGTATGTCTCACGCTGAAGTGTTGCTGAGTGGCTGGCAGCAGCTGGGTGGGAAGTAAGCTACCCTGGCATCAAGAAAAATAAACTGCCAGGGCTGGACCCCTACTTGCTGTCTCAGAATAGACGCATTTCCAGGCAGAACCACAAGATAGCGTGTGAATATGGGGCAGGTGTTTTGTCAGCAAGGTCACAGTTGCTCACGTCTAGTCTTACTGTCTAATTTCCCCAGGTCTTCTCTGCCTGGATGGAGAGGTTAAATTCTGGCTGAGAAGCCCATGAGAAGTACGCTGAGCCAGTCCTTGGTCTGCCAGAGCCATGAGCCCCAGCCCGGCAGCTTTCTGCTCGAGTACTCTGAAGAGGGCTGTACGATACGGAGTGCGTGAGCGCTCCCAGGGCTGCATTACTGCTGGCTTTCTTCAAAGCAGCCTGGATGAGCTGTGGCACACAGAAGGCACACCATGAACACCACATGCACCACTGTTGCATTTCTCATATCACAACTTCATACGAAATGCAAGTAAATGGTGCATCAGACTGGCCATGCAATCTGCTACCCAAGGCTGGTGCAAAACTCTCCTGCTGCACTTCCCATAGTCTCTGGTACCATCAATTGCAAGGCTGCAACAGGACTTCTCCTTAGCTCCTCACTGTATGCTTATTAAAGTAAAGCTTGTGATTTGCTTCTCGACTAAACACATCTTTTTTGATTGCTAGATAAAAGGCCATGTTTGAAGGGCAAGGTGCAGACTTATGCAGCCATGGCTGGTGCAGGCAGGAACGAACAGGACAAACCACACTCTGTGCATGCCTGACTTACAGAGGCTCTCAGCCCTCCTTACTGCAGCTGAAAAGAAGCCCTTGAAACTGCTTTTGAAAGTCAAGGCCATAGCTCATTCAGCACACTAACAAACAAGTATCACTCTTGCATAGGTTTAAGCTCCCAGGTAAAAAGAAATTATGAAATGTAATGTACACAGCTAGTGTTTCTTGATTTTACTATGTTCTAATTGCTAAAAAGCTCTGAATATCACATACTTCAAAAGATAAAATTACATTGTGGTGAATGTGAGAATGAGGCAAAATACCAACTCCGACAATGCAAAATAAAATGAAAGCCCTCACCAACAATCTTCAACTAAACTGAGCTGGATTTGCATTTCACAGATCAGCTACTGATGCTTTTCTCCTTTCTTTCTTTTCTCCCATTTTTGGCATCTGTATTTTGAAACAGAGATGCATTAACAAGAAACACCTAACTGGAGCATCCTCCATTTCACTGAAGCTGTGAAACTGGAAACAAGTCTGTTATTTAAACCAGAAACCCTCAAAGGTTCATCTCAGCATTCCAGACAGGCACTTAGATTTCTACCATCTACCACAAACACCTCAACAGAGTAAGCTGCGTATTGTAATGTTATTTCAATGTTACAGATCCAACCTGGAGTCACCAGTGGAAAAGGACAGGTGACAAGGATCATCAGTTTATCCCTCAGGATCCTATTATCAGTAACTCAGAGCACTCTGGGATATTCTGTCCAAATATCCCTACAGCACACAAGTTGGAAATTTTGCACTTTTTCACTTTTCCACTGCTTAACTAGTAGAAAATATTTCCCAATGGCCAGTAGTCAGTAAGGATGTTTTTACCTATCTTTGGAGGCAAGGACACATTTAAAGAAGCTTTCAGAATGCTCAGTTTTCTGTTCTCATACCATGTGCTCTTATTCCCTGCCCTGTAGGAGGAATTCTGCATTAGAGACCCCAACATTCACCTGCAGTGTCTGTGGATGCAGTGGCACAACTGTGACTTGGTTAAAATTTGATTAGAGAACAGAGTCACATAACGTAGAAACAAGTGGCTGTATAAGGTCAGAGCTAAGATCTTAGAAGTCTGTTGTCTTGTAGCAGCAGGTGATAAAAGATGCTAAAGGCAGAAGCTATGAAATGGAATCTACAGTGAGCAATCTGTATTCAACGGAAAAATAACCTAACAGCAGGGCCAAGATTTGCAGGTGTGCTTTGGAAGTGGCATCAGAGGAAAGCCCCAAGAACTGCTCCTCTCACACAAGTGGGAGCTGGGGCCCGTCCACACGGGCAGAGAAGCTCTGCCCACTCTGCGCAGTCACCTGCTGCACAGGCACAGGGTGAGGTTCTCCAGCTCTAACTCTGCAACATCTGAGACGTTTTTCAAGTGAGTTAAAAAGCCACTTTTTCTCTTTTAAGGAGCAGCTCATGGCAGGACTGAAGTTTTGAAAGACTATTTGAAACTCTATTTCTGAGTTACCCGAGTGCAATATATAGCCCCCGAAGACTTAGAAGAATGGAAGGGGGAAAAAAAAAAACCCAAACTTCTAAAAGAAATAAAAAGGATGAATTTTATGCTTTGGATCAATGAAAATGGACAAACAATGTCACAAAACGTAGCAAGAAATGAAAATTAAAGCGACATTTGCTCAAGAAAAAATGGTAAAATTGGGGTAAAACGCTTTAGAAACTTAGTAGGCTAATTTGAACTAATGCATTCAAAAGCAAAGTTTTCAGTCAAAATCCAGAAAAAGAATTTGCTATAGGATTTCAGCTTGGCACAAAAAACAAGAAAAAAACAACAAACTTTTTTCCCTCAACCCAGGATCTACGATGCATATCCAACAGTCACGTGCTGCACGTCCTTAGACGTAGCATATTTTCAGCAACAAAGATAGCTGAACCAGTACACTGATTAAGAAAACATTATTCAGCTGCAGTGTTAACGCTGAAAACCATTATTTCCTTTTCATTTAATACTCAGAGTACATTGGAAATAAAAACAAAATGACAGAAAGAAATCCTTATTCTAGACAGGCAAGAAAACGCTCAACCACAACCCCACTCACTCACTCTCTGGTGCATACTATCTCATCACTCATTTCTGCTAAAACACATCTGCAAAAGTTATTGAAAATTATCTGGAAGAGAATATAAAAACAAGTCTGTCGCAGGAAGGTCAAGAGCAGTGCTTCCCTGAACACCTGGTAACGCAAACGCAGTGAACAACGCTCTGTGGTTTTGGAGTAAGGACCATGGGCTTCAGTTGTGACTTGACAAAGCAACACAGCAAGATATGACTATCTGAATATGAAATCAAATTTCTGAGGAAGCTGCCTTTTTGCAATCAGTGCACTTTTACTATATTTGACGCTACATGTAGAGATAAAAATAGTCAGCAACTACATTTCATTACTGTGTTAAAAAGGACAGTTTTGATATAAGTCTTCCAGACCTCCTCTGTCGGTCCAAAACACACGATTCATGGAGCTCGGCTCTGCAGAAGGGCCTGCTGGAGTGTAGGCATGTGGGGAGTGAGATCCTGCCCCACAGAGACAGGGCAGGTGCAGGGGATGGCAGCAAATGCTGGCACTACCCAGTGAGCACAGAGCATCAGTCAGTCTTGGAAAGAGCAAGGCAACACTGCAGTAACCCCGGGCACACAAGGCAGGCTAGGGCTGAGGCATGTGGGCAATGTTTGTGTCACATGGTGGTCTTTACTTGCTCCCGAGGGCTGAGAGTTACACACCAGTTCACTATTAAACTCGCGTAAGACAAGGCAGTACCCTGCCTTTACAGAAGGAAAGATGCGCCGCTGGCCTGGGCATGCCATGAACACCAAGAACACCAATTTCCAGACATTAAGAAATTCCTCCTCCCTAGCTACTATGCCGTTACTATCATGCATCAACAGCCCACTTGCTACCAGCACAGACACAATGTATTTGGCACCGCTCAAGCTCCACTTGCTGCCTGAGTCTGGATATAGTCTGACGCACTCCATCAAAAATAAACTGCAGAAGTACCTGGGGCCGGGTAACATTGACAGGCCAGTACAAATCGAGATTACATCAAATACCTGCAGAAGTCAACTGGACATCATCACATGCTGCATCCTGCATCATATAAAAGGAGAGAAGCAAATAACTGTGTTTCTAGCAAATTAGTGTATTTTGCAGGCTCACACAGATATTCTCTTCTGTTATTAAATGAACAAACAAAACGACTGGGAAAACTGAGGGCCTTGTCTACCGTTTGCATGAACGCTGCCAGTCCCTCTGCTCAACTGTTAATTGATGCATTGCTAGTTAATATCAAGGAGCAGCGAGCCCAGAGCTCTTTCCACGTATGCAGGAATCAATTGGGACATGCACATCACTTTGCCCATCCAACCACCAGGATCAAAGCAGATCTCAAAGCAGCTTCCTTTGACCTTTCCCCTTACACCCCACGGGACCAACTCTGCTCCCATTCAGGGTGGAATTGGTGATATTGGGGGGCCTTCCTGAGGGAACAGGGATTTCAAGAACTAAAACGTCCAGTGCCTCAGACTAGTGGACAAGAATTTGTAAGGAAATGTATCATAAGCTAGTCATCAAGGTGCTAGTGGAACCCAGAGGTGAGTCGAGCATACTGAGCACATCACAAAGCTGTTACCTACAAACTCTCTAGTTAAAATTTTCTTTCATTGCTGGAGTCTACAAAGTACCTTGTTTCTGAAAACATGCCCCCTTTCATCTATTTTCCATATTAGTTGCCATCAGTGAAGAAAAGCCACACCAGGGAGCAAAACTGGTAGCAATGTGAAAATCACAAAACTGATTTAAAAGGATCTCGAAGTATGATCTAAAACTAAGGGAATTCTCAGCGTCCTTAGCCAGAAGTGCAGGTAATAAACCTAGCACTTGAAACATGCCAGTCTGCTGGGATTGGAAAGGAGCTACTGAAAGAGAAATGATAACTATGGTATTGGAGTTAGTGGGATAGCAATAAAAGGAGCTGCACTCACTGTTACAAACGGAGCTGTTAAAGCCAGCTGAGAAAAATCCACTGGTCTTTGTGTTTAATTTTGTTTGCAGAATACAAGAACGATCTCCTAACTTTTCAGGCAGGAGAAAAGGCACAACATTTTGTGAAAATTTCCAGTAATGGGAACAATCAGTAAGTGACAGGTTTTAATGAGCTCTCCAAGAGTCACCCGAAAGTCAACAGTTTCTCAGACAGTGTCGCTTTCTCAGTAAGTGCTTCCTGCCTCGCAGGGTCCAGCAGCAATAGCTAGGAGAGCAGTGTCCCACTTGCCTGTCCTGCTTCCCACGAGCGTCACCAGCGGCTGCGTCCCACTCGCCCCCATGGACAGACTCACTGCCCTTGCTAGAAGCTCCGCCTGCCCTGCAGGCAGCAGCTCTACCTGGCTTTCAGAGGCCTCTATTTCACACAGCACTTAAGCCCCAAGAGGAGACTAAACACCTGCGCTAGCAAAGTGGAATTTATTTCCAACAATATATTTCCAAGATCACTATTTCCTGTGGTGCTTTACTCACAGAGCAGAGCCCGAGTAGCTACCTGAGAGAAGAATTACTTATTCAGAGGACATTAAAAACACATTTTCTCACTACACATCCATCCCTCCCTCACCCACACAGACTCCCAGAGCAAAGGCAGTCCTTGGGCAACTTCATTTGCTGCTCCAAGGGCGAAGGGGAATCTTTGCCAAAGGAAAGGCTTTTTGGAAGGCTTTCCAGGTTAAGGCTTTTCCCACTGATTACAGCAAATACAAAGCATCATCCCGATACCTATTTGCAGACCTTGGCTAACAGCTGAAGAAGGGAATCTGCTCCGTTCTTGCCTTTACCGCTGATGTGTGTTTCTCCCTAAATACACGTACACAACTACTACAACACAGCTGACATGAGACACACACAAACACAAACCAAGCATGTCTCTGGGATGCTTGCACGCCCACTGATAACAAATTTCCAAAACTTCTGCTTTCCTATGGCACCTATAAACCTCCTATAGACCTTTGGTTAAAAATACAGCTCTGCAGGAAAGAGGCTTCTTTTCTAAACCACAGTCTCTGTATTTATACAAGTGAGATGTACCACTGGTGTTTCTCCTTCAGACTGGATGAAGGGCAGAAACACCTGTTCGCTCCTGCATGTGGCAGTGCCATCATGTTAAAGGGAAGAATATGAAAGGATTTAAAAAGGGGACCTGTTGGACAAGACCATCCTTCCCATCGTTTGCGCTGAGAAGGAGAGCTATTTTGCAGCCTTGAATTACGAACTATTATTGAGCCACAGCAAAGCCTCCCCTTTACACTGCATCCTGTACACAATTTGAACAACCTTCTTGGCTTATTTTACACAGGAGAATTTAAGCATAGTGAAGAACACTTTCACTCTGACCTATCCTCACGAGTTGCGAGTGGAGAAGTGACAGTGAAAGGGGGAACTCGGCCAAGTGGAAGACAGTGCCTAAGTTACTTTGTTTATTATATTCATTACAGCCATGCCCAGAGACACAAGGAGTCTATGGCCCCGTGATCACTATGGATCACTATGAAACAGCTTAGGAGCTTGTGGGAGTCATGACCAAGGCCAATATGGAAAGCAAGGGCATGGCAGCACTGCAAACAAAGCCGCAACAGCAAAATCTCAGTGTCACAGGAAAGCATTCAGTGGTTTGAAATTCATGTTTGATTTAGAGTGGGCAAAAAGGTTAACTTCTTATGGGAAGGGACTAGCTAAGTGGAAAAGCGAAGGCATGAAGGGAGAGGAGGCAGAAAAAGCAAGCAGGAACAGAGGGGAGAGCACAGTGGTTGAGCTGCACAGATTCCTCCAAGGCAGTGCCTTGGTGGCACAAACCATCATGAAGACATCTGCCATCAGAGCCACAATAAACACAGGGGAGGGAGGAATGTCACTGTCAGGACACTGCTTATAGCCCGGTCATTCATTGATTAAAATGATCAGCACCAACTCCAAACTGAAGCTAGACACCGACAAATCCCATAGTGTCTTCTCTGTTGCCCAGTGTTTTATTTTACTGCTCACTAATCCACCTAGAAGATTTGAAAAACAATAAACAAACACATAGCCTGAGTTTGGCAACCTGGTTTCCAAATGTAAGGTGGTTTGAAGCTCATCTACTATACTGCAAAGCTATCATACTACACTGTGATATACAGCACAGACAGGAAGTGCTGCATTTTTCTCTCTAATACTGAACCATCAGGGTTTACTTGTGAGCTTCAAATCACTCTTGTCAAGAAAACATAGGCTGCTAGAAAGTATTTATCAATGACTTAGATACTTTAAAAAAATATTATGGAAAAGCTATTACATAACATTAAATACAATCCTTAACCATTGTCAAAATGATACCATCAAGTTACAAAGATTGATCAAAGCATTTGATAGGACTATAGCAACAGCAAAAGGCCTCACTGTCCCTGTCCTAAAGCTAATTCATTAGCTGCCAAAGCAGAAGCAGCTGCAATGCTGTGATCTTCTCAGACTCTAAACTTCAGTGGCAATATTACACTATGACTTTTTAAATGGTTTCAGAGTTGTCCTTGAACCGTGTACAGTAATAATTCCAGGACAACTGGCAATAAAATGGTGAGCCCATAATTGTAGAGGTCTTGGGGGAAAGAAAAATTAGTTTTGCACACATACAAATTTCTGGTAGCTTTCCAATTCTTAGACAAGCTACAACAGCTTAGAAGAAAATCAATTGCTTTCCTGTGCCAGAAAAAAAAAAATAGAAAGGTCTAAATGAGGTGTGTGTGTATACACACACACACACACACACACACAAAGGTAAATTTCCCTGCCACCCCCAAAATGAAGACCAGGCAGTGGTTTGCAGCTCTCCTAGCGCACCCACAGCTATAGCTCGCCCTGGAGCACATGCGAGCATGCGGGCGATGCTGAAGGCTCCTCCCCAGGCGCTCTCCTGCTCCAAGTTGCTCTGCTGCTCCAGAGCACCCCAGGGCAGCGCTACCACCACCCTCCTCTCCGTGCAGCCCTCGTCCGGGAGAGTACCCAGAACCACAGTCTGGTTTCCGGAAATACCTTAACAAAGATGAAGTAATGTTCATTTTTGTGCTTTGCTTTTTAAAATAACTCTCAGGCTTTCAATTTTTAATTTTTTTCTCTCTCATTTAGGTGCATTTGACCTTGATTAAAGTCAAAACTTTTGAGCAAGAAACTGGGAACCAAAAAGGGTTTAAAGGTATGATTTCAAGTTTGGAAACTGTCGCAATACATCATATTTCTAAATACATTTTTGTTTTCACAAAATGAAGAGGAAAGAAGAGAAGACAAATGTCAGTTCCTTCTCCTTCACTCAGCACAGTACTGAGGAGGAACGAAAGTGAAAGTCAGTGTGGAGCATCATCAGGCGCAAAGCAAATTCTTTCTCTCAGCCCTTAATCCTAGTGTCAGTGTCCTTGGAGGTTTCATCATTCTCTTTACCCAGAAATATTTACCTTAGCTTTCAGACCATTTCAATTTAGGCAAGAAGAGCTCATCATATTCTGCATAATTTCAGCTGAAAATAACTCCCCAAAGGCTGGTGAAACTAGCCCAGGCCCCTCGTCGTACTGCACTGAAACCTCCCAAATTGCTGCTCAGGGGACTGATGGAAACCTGTTGTTGCTTGGTGGGGTGGTTGTCAATAGCAGCGGGTACAGACACCTCCAGCAAGGCTCACCAAGCGTCACTTGCTACGATGGGCTCACGCAGTGCTGGTATTTGTACAGTACAAAAATTCCTTCACCCCAAAGCAGGTGGCAAAAACAAACTGTTTTTGCTAGATGTTATCAGATAATACTTCAGGGTATTAATTATACCGTTATTTCCACATGACATGAAGATATTCTGCATGAGAATTTTCTTTTTTAAAAAACTCAAGTTAACTAAGCAAAATGGTCCCAGCTTTTCCCACCAGGCCAAAACATGATTACCATACGTTTGCTCACAGGCAAATCCTAAAATTCAGAAAACTCAGAAGACAGGCAATCGTGATTAGGTTTTATTTTGCTCAGACTTTTTTTTTTTTGTGCCACGCAAACAGGCAGCTCAAATACAAGAAGAAACTCAGCTCAACCCCATTTGCATTTACTTGCCTCTGTGGTTGCACAGCAACCTGTCCATCTTGCTATGGAACCAGCACTGACAGAAGGAACAGGAAGGGAATTGAGGAAGAGATTTTTTTCAAAACAAATAAAAAATATTGATCAAAACCAGCTCTGGATAAGAGATATACTCCAGCACAAGACCAGAAAGGACTCTTGCCCACAAATTTAATGAAGGATGCAGAATATGAAGCCCATCCAGACACGAAGCATGTCCTCCGCAGAGGATGCTGGGCTGCAAAGGGGTGCCAGGACCCTCTGAGCACAGAGCTACCCTTCCGCCGCAGGACTACAACGGTGACGAGGCTTGCAGGCAGCAGCCGGCATTCAGGCCGGGAGCAGAGGGAGGCAAGGAGGGATCACGGAGCAGTGGGAAAGGCCATGTGGATGCTGTGCTCAACGCGGAAACCTCTGCACGCACCTGCTTGGGGATGCACACAGCAGGCCTTTCCAGAGAGAAGGCTGCCAGATGGGCTAGAAGCATGGCATAAATGGCAGTGGACAGGAGGACTCCCCTTTTCGCTGAGACACCAGCAGCACCCGTGTCAGGCCGGCAGAGACCAACCCATGACGGGTTTGCCAGCCTCCCTGGAAATCCCAGCACCACGCTCCTTCCTCCTCCTCTCGCGCTCTGCGCTTCCTTCTTGGCATGAACCCGGGTCTGGCACAGGCAAGAGAGACTCTTGCTGGGCTCAGTATCACAGCGGGTTAAACTGGATGGGAAAAATCTAGTTAAGACGGGCTAGCTAAGTGGGTTGCAGTGCACACCTCATCTCGGTGCCGCGTGGGCTCGGGAGCCTCCTCTGCACTGAGCTCATCTCGTTCCCGGGAACACACGCTTGCTTCTCTCTTTTGGTACCCGCAGTGCATGTTAATCACGGGCGCCTTGTCTCCAAGCAGCGTCCTGCCGCGTGAGTCACTCAGAGACAGTTGTAATTCTAAACACACCACTGAAAACCAACACAACACAGCCTCGGTTGTCTCCCTTTAATACATTTTTTTCAGGTTATAATATGTCTAATTTCACTTCCCCAAAGTTGCAGAGATAGGAGGAAGCCTTCCCCTCCGCACCCGCATGCAGTAGCCATGGTTACTAATGTCCATGTGCAGAGAAAACACATTGCTCCGACAGCAGCCCAGACACAGCCGCACTAAGGAACAAGTTACACGAAAATAAGGGAGAAGAGGAAACCAAAGCAGCAACAAGGCGACACTTTGCTTGGGTTTTAAAAACAATGCAAGGGAACACATTACTCATCAACGCCTGTGTAGGCATACAGCACCTTTCATAAATAGTTTTGGGGCACTTCACCATTTTAATGCCCCCACCCCCCCACATACCCCCCCCTCAAAAAAAAAAAAAAAAAAAAAAAAAAAAAAAAAAAAAAAAAAAAAAAAAAAAAAAAAAAAAAAAAAAAAAAAAAAAAAAAAAAAAAAAAAAAAAGAAAAAAAAGCAATGGGTATTTCCTTGCACATACATGGAAAAACCACAACAGATTTATTGTTGTCCCTGCCACAAATACACACATGTAACCTGTTCCCAAGTTGTGTGCACCATTTCCTTATCTGCAGCAGGCACCTTCTACCAGGAAGGAAAAGCAACTCTGAAGCCATCTTCCCTGTCACACACTTTCCTCTCTCTGTTGACTCTGGAAGATCCCATTTTGGGACTGAGCAGCTCTGTGTTCCTTGCTTCCCCTCTGCCCTGCGACCAGCTCAGAGGGAGCTCTCAAGAGCTAATGGAAGTTGAATGCACAAGTCACCAGCAACAAACGGAAGGTAGCTCAGAGGACATGTATGAAACGGGTCTGTGGCGAGCTTCGCTCCTTGGACAGGGCTAAGGAACCCAGAAACCAAGAGAAGTCTCAAGAGAAAAAACATGTCAGACTTTTAAGAGCTTTAAGAGGAAAACACCATCATAGATGCATGAAAATTATATTATTCAGTTCAAATATTTAAGATTGATATTTTCATAAATCATCACTTTTCTTCCAGATTACCGGAAGATTACTTTTCTTCCAGGATAGTGCATAAGAATTGACATCTGCCTCCATCCCAGAAAGTACTATTATACCTTTAAAATAATTTTTTCTTCTTTACAGCTCAATATTTCAATATTTTTTTCCATAAAACTATTAGCTACAAAGCAGTTTAAAAACTCTCGGAAATGATACATAAAAGATCAAAAAGTATTTTTGACTCCTACTTTTCCCTCCTAAGAGCAGAACTCATCATTAGCAGCAATTTGATTACTTAAGAAAGAACCACTAGTACTCTCCAACAAAAGCTACTGAACACTCGGTGATCTCTAGTTACTATATTGATACTGTAACAAGCTACCTAATTTTGCAAGGAGTTTCTTCATTATTTCTTTTCTTTTGGACTAAAAATACAGTGAAATGAAGCTCTTATAGAACATTTTAGCATTCACATTTTCAAAGACCAAGAAAACAGAGCCATATAAAAAGGGAGTTTTCTTTTAACTACTCTTTTAGATATCAAAGCATGTTTAGTTGGAGTTATGACCATATGCTAGAGGCAAAGAATGGCCTATTCAGAATGGTTTCCATGTTCCAGAAGTAATGAGCCTTATTCTTTTGATACTAACACAGATACAAGGAGTAACCACATGAAAGTAATGAAGTGACACTAGTACAGCATGAAAGTTGAACCCACTTGCATTTCTCAAGAGGTTTTCTCTGCAGCCATAATTTGAAGGGGAAACAGGAAAAAAAACAACACAAAATACTAATCATCTCAATTCCTGCATGACACTTCTGACTGGGTTTTAAAGCCCAGTTAGACTGATCTGACCAAGAAACAAACACTAACATTTAGGGCTGCTGCACAGCAGCTTTGTCAGGATTGCTAAGGGAAGAGACTCAGAACATCCCACCTTGACTCGATGTGTTGTCACAGCAATTTGAGTTGACAGCAGTTTTCAAATCTAAATAAAACTTTGTATCTTGACACTACCTGGAAAGTCAAGATGCAGTCAGAACAGCTTCATCAAACACTCACCACTGCTCACATTAAATTAGTTCCCATCCATTACCTTCTATCCGTTAGGTCTAACATTATGTTAGTGCGGAATAGAGAAAAAAAAGTTCAGAAAAAAAGGGGCATTTCTTAAAGAAAGTTAATGTCCTGGAACAGGTCTGAAATCAGCATCAAGAGAGCATCAGTTCATTTAGCCCAGATAGAGAAAACACTGCTTCTTCCACCAATCTCTTGTTCTGCACTCTCGTAGAGCTCCAGATCTCTCACTCATTTCCCCTCCTTTTGTTTGTTTGTGTTTTCATGTACTGGGATATAAAAACACACACAGGAAAAAACAAACAAAACAAAACATCCAAAAAACAAGCCAAGCAACTGCAAGCAAGAACCTTCAGTCGTTGCACTTGGGAATAAGGAAGAAAAAAATCTACTTAAAAATTACTGTTTCCTTAGGATCCAATTCTGTCCCTGCATTTTATGTAGCATGTTATTCCAAAGCATGATGATATGGAGAAAAATTTAGCACAAAGTGAACTTGGGGGACCGTGACGGCTCATTCTTCCCTAGCAGGTCTGAGCATGTCTCTTTCTTTTTGAAGGGAAGGAGGAGGAGGACAGGGTGAAGTTGTGCTACAGTTACGTATATCAGGTTAGCCACAGTAACCAACAAAACATGATATGATAATATTCATTTTTAATTCCATTTTTCACAAGGAAGGATAGTTAGAATGAGAAGAAAATGTATTTCCTAAGAGACGAAATAGTCAATACAATTATGGGTTCTCATGAATCCAGGAAACTGTTCTACCCAGTAATGACAGGGAAGTTTCTAACAGCCGAGATACCCCAACTGGGAGCCAAGCACAGTGAGCTGTCACAATTCCCTGAGGAGGCGGGCACGGGAATGCACAGTCACCCTGGCACACAGGGGCTGCTCTCTGCCTGCAGAGACCAGCGTTACCACTGTTGTTTTCTCCATTAAGATCATCCTTTTCAGTTCTGTTCTACCTCAGGACCATTTCAGTCCTTCGGAGTTTTTTGTTTGTTTTCTTTGCTTGTTTTGTTTTTCCTGAACGATACAGATTCATTGCCCCGTATCTTCTGCCTGATGGGATTTGGAGTCCCTGGCTCCCCAGAGCACATACTTGAGGGAGGGGGACACACACACACACACACACAGAGACAGTTGTACCAGGCTGCACAGTGCCGTTTGGAGCCATGGTTTCCCATCACAGATGTGCACAGCTTCATTCTCATGAAGCAGCTGCAGCTTCTGGGGCCTTAAATCACACTGAGCATTTCTGGTTTGTCTTATCTGTCGCTTCACATACCCACAAGAGCCCACTGACTGACATCCACTTCTCACAGCCAGGTAACCCTGTTTTCAGTTTTCTGTTAAACAAGATGTCATCAGATGACAACCCACACTCCACTGATGCCATTCTCTAATTTAAGAATGTTAAATATAGGCTGGAGTCTGACCTTCCTCCACCTTTTTAGTAGGAACTTATTATTTTGTCCTCCATCAACCAGTTAGACTAGGGATAGGGGTGACATGCTGCGTCATAACTCACTGCAACAGCTCAAGCATATGCTCATGAAACGGCAGCTTATTGTCACACATAATTACATCAGATCTATCTCGGCCAGCAAAAGCAGATCTGGTACCAACAAGTAGTTGCTGAACTCTACAGCAGCCATTCAATAGCTGATGAAACAAAAGTTGCTCACTTTTGCTCCCTGCCCCCAAGTCCCTATGAATACAGCTATACTATTCTGCCTAGTGTACCCGGCTTGTTTCCTGTAGAAGCAAGAGCAGATCTCCTGAATGTGGTTTTCTTTAGCAGGATACACGACAAGCCTTAAACTCTAACCAGTAGGTCACTCTTCAGTGGAGACCACTACAAAGCATACATGGACCCTCTGATAATTCCCCATCATTAACTGATCTTCATGTGTGCTGCTTGAAGATAGCCATTTGTAATCCCTTCAAAACAATCACCCTTGCACAGCAAGGGTGCAAGGAACAGCAGTTCCTTTGGAAGAGAGGAAAGGGGCTCCAAAGCCCAGCTTCTCATAACTGCTGTAAATGTAACCAACCAATTGACTGTTACTACTAAAAAAGAGGCTTCCTTTGCTTTTCATCCACAGGTGAACCTTCACAATAACTTAATAATGCAGCAACCACAAAGGTGAAAATGTGAAAGTATCACCTGTTGCTGTGTTCGGCTTGCTTCCTTCCTAACTGCCTCACGTCACTCTGTATTTCTTGTCCAGATCACCTTTGCTTTCCTTCTTTTTTTCTTTACTTGTAGTAGATCTCCTAGTAAATCTGCTATTTATTCTACCTCCTCAAGTCCAAAACGTGGAAATAACCTGACATGCATTGTCACCATTTCTCTTCCTGCTCAATTGTGTGACCTACTGTTTCTTCTGCTGGGGCTGTCTTCTCCCTTTTAGTTGGGAACTGTTGTGTGCAGCAGCCCTTTGACTGACCTGCGATCAGCTAAGAGCACTGCTTCCAGAGGAGCAATGCAGGAACCATTTTAATTACTTCTGAACACAACCATAGCAATAATTAACTGCCCACAGCATATAAGATACATTCACTTCCTGAGCCATGCTTATATTTTCCATTCTGCATTTTGTAGCTCGATATTCGTACATCTGCAAAAGGCTGTCATGTGGTTTTGTCTTGGAACACAAATAAAAATGAACTGTGACAACTTGGGCTGCTCGCTGTAGCAAGTAGGAGCTGATGCTTTCACCCACTATGGCAGTACTGATCCAGGGCACATAGGGCGTATGTGCCAATGAAAAAAGCAAACAGCACTGCTGGGGCTGCTGGGCTGACGCTGTGGGGAAAACCTGCTCTTATCTCATGTCTTATTGCCTTTGGATTAGAGGTTGAGTGGTACATGAGGTACCATCCTTCGTGAGTCTCCCAGCAGTCTCCAGAGGCTCCCTTTTTAGCTCAGTACTTCAGATGTCATAAAAATAGATGTTAATTTCTTTGATAAATAAAATGAGAAGGATGCAGGAAAAGAGAAGGAATTGGCACTCCTGTGTCAAATCTGTTACTTAGAAAAACTACTCAGTTACTCGTCAGAGCGCAGAACAGAGATTTGCATCCTAAGCCCTCCAGGTCTAATTTGTAACCAACCTTCTCACACTGGGACTCAGATCTGGAACTGCCAAACCACTAACACAGCAAATTTGCAAACTGCAGCAATGCTGTTTTCTTGCTTCTTCTCTTTGCAACTGCCACTTTGAAGTATTAGGTCTTGAACTATGCTATGAATTTTGCCATTATTAACATTAGTGCTGTTTGAGATCCTGTTACAAGTCATTCATGTACAAAGCAAAGAGCCCTGTCAAAGAAACTAGATACATCTTTCTCCTTGCCTTGCCCTAGGCCTCTAGGTTTCTGGTATTTTATTTTCCTTTAACTTCTTTGGTGCCTTTAGCTTATCTTTTCTCCATTAGTATTAACCTTTACTGTTTAAGTAACAGAAGCATTTTTGCTTTTGATCTTACGCTTTTGACAAATATCAATTTCCACTTCTAGACGGAGCTGATGTCTGCCTCCCTTCTTTGGTCTAACGATGGCTTCATTATACACATCCTTACACAGAAAACATGCTTATTTTTATGCCAGAAGAACTGACGCTGGCAGCAGAGCTGCAAACATACCCATACTGCAGCAATTGCAAAGTTCTTCATGATGGCACTTCCAGGGTCTTTAATAACAGTGTTGCAAGTTTGGTCTCCATTTGCTATTTCAGGACTGGGAAATGGTTTCTCCTGCTCAATAAGGTATTTAAGATTTGAAGGAGGAAAAGGAAAATAAGAAAATCTATTTTTTTTCAATATTTAAAAATACTGATTTTAGTGTTTCATCTACAATATTTTATTTTACCTTGCTGAGCATAAAAATATCTAGAGACATTATAAACCCAGAGCTTCAAATTAAAGCCTACCAAGGTTTCTTCAATATATTAGCACATAAATCAGGCAACTGGCAGCACAATCATTTTCCTACCGTAGTTGGATGAGTTTGGGAGAATGGAATATACCTGAGTAAAAGTTCTTAAACACAATTTGCACTCATGACTGAAGAACTCAGTATGAAATATTGAATGCTGCACATTAACAAGTAAGAGAATACACCCAATTATTTGAAAGGGCTCATGGATTCCAAAAAGTAGGCTATGTACTTTAAGATATTGTATGGTTTTAATTATTCATAACCAGAATGTAATACCGAAATATAGCTGGGCATATTTATACAATAACGATGCTAAAATCCTCATGCTGTGGCCCTAGCTGTGCTGGTATTCTTAGATTAGGGATGTCACCAGCCACAACAGCAAGCGAGCAAACTGCCGGAGAGAGTTGTCTTCTGACTAGAAGCTGCGGCCTAATCTCACATCACAACTGAAGGAGAATTAATGGCTCCTGTTCCCTCCATAGCTCCAGGGACAACCACTCATGACATGAGTGAATCTTCCAAGTCATATATATTAACAAGTAATACTTAGGTAAGTCAAGCGCAACACTACGGACCGCTCACTTGAGCTGCAGGCCCTACTGCTGACCTCCACCTCTGTAGCAGTTGTTCAGATCCCTTCAACATTTTCTGGTGCTCCTGTATCTGCCCAAGCTCCTATAATGCAGTATTAGCTTTCCACTTAGCTATGGCTAGTTGCCTTTGTTTTCAGTAAGGTCTAACAACAACAAACTTAATGCACTTCTAGCTGCATTGGAATATGTTCCTAAAATGACTCCAGTTCTCCAAATTATTCCTACTAAGGCAGAAATTGTCATTTTTTTTCCTCCTTTGACAAGCACTGCATCTTACTGTGAAGATAACTGTTCTCACAAGCAAAGGAAAAAGCCTGATATTATAGGAGCCAGTCACCATTGGCAGGTCCAGGTCTACTTCAGAAGAAGCCTCACTATGGGCAAGAGTGGGAAGAGACTGTTGTCTCCTCGGAGGAGGCGAGCGCCTTGCTAGAGTCCCTATGGGAAGTTACAGGCTGGCTTTACATTCTCAGCCATGCAGGACAACACTGGTTAAGGCTTCCTAACAACTTATCTAACACTGTATAAAAATCCTGTCTTTATCACAAGCAAAGAATTGCAGTTTGCTGACAAGATTTAGGCATGTGTTGGTTGCATATTCGCAGTCTTTGCTGGACATGTTTCAGCACTTGGGTTGCCCTCCTGTTCCCGCACTGAAGTCCATGCTGCAAGACTGCCAGTTCTCTTGGGTTTTATGTTTTGTTACCTCGATTTGGACCTCGTTTTTTCCCCTTTCATTTCTATATGTCCATGTCAATCATCCTTACTCCTTTTGTCTTGTTTATACTTGATTTATCTTTATCTTGTTTATGCATTTCCTTGGCTGTTCTGGGCCTTTCAAAACCCATGCTGCAGCCACACATTATCTTCTCCTACGATTCTGCTTCTAATTCCCCTGCATCCAAGTAATTTACCTTTCTTTTCCCCATCTAATCTCCCACAGTAACTGCTATTTTTTCTACACATCACTCTCAAAGACGACCTCAGAAAACCCTACTTACTAATCATTTATTTTAAAGACTGCTTTTTGAGAATCATTAATTTTATTCTACTGCTCTCACTCTTTCTCTTCTCCCCTGACCGTTTTACGATCACTATTAGCCAAAATACTTCTTATCTTTGAAACTAATCACACTGCTTGTTCCTACTGACCACAGGACCCCAAAGTACTGCTCTGGGAGTCTCCTTCTCCCAGTTGTCTCCAACTCAACACAGGAACTAGATGGACCACTAGTATCCTGTCAAGTTCTATCTGAGATCTAATTAATTAACCTCATTACCTAGGGTTTATTAACCCCAGAATCCCATCAGCATTTTATTCTGCCTTTGTGAGGCTTCTATTAGTAGCTCAGCTTCCTTCCCATGAGGTCCAATCCATCCTTCTCATCTGACAGCCAATGGGCCAGCCTGTCTCATCCTGCCCTTGGCTCTCCTCCCACCCACCATGGGACACAATGAACTGACTTCTGCCTGCTTTCCAGACATGAGCTTACATCCTTGTGCATACGAGGCAACCCCTCTTTCTTCCCGTGCTCCTGAATAAGTTATATTTTTGTGTCCTGGTCCTGCCGCTTTCCCAGCAATATCTGGAATATTCTCCTTTTCATTCCTGCTTGATTCCTGGTTTACATTTTCAGGTTAGGGCTCAGATGTAGTTCAACATTTAACATCTGCTGCTCTTTCTCTTTACTTTGTCCCTCCTACTACCCTACAACCAGCCACCCCTCTTCCCTTCTCTGTCTCCTCAAGGGCTATCATTATTTTGTTTTGTTTTCCCTTACTGAACTCTCTACTTAAGACCTTACAGAAGCTTAGCACCATTTAGAATGATGCAAAGAGGAAGCATTTCCAAAATCTCTATGTTCCCACAGTTTTGATAATAAGAATTTTTCATATTTAAACTGGATTTGTTTAAAAATGAAATGTTGTCATATTTTTTAGTATAATTCTCAGTAGTTTCTTTTAAGTATATATTCTTTCCAAACTGAAAGACAACCCGCCCCCCTGACTCTTTCTCTCGCTGGAGATCTGATGGGGCTCTCATCTCTGCCCTTGCCCTCCTGCTCTCACCTTTCCTCCCTCCCTGCAGGAGCTCAGTGCTCTCTGGGGCAGCGAGGTGTTCCCGTGCGAGCGCACACCAACCCTCCATACTTCGCAAGCCCCTATGTCAAGAGCTGCTTTTTGGCACGGACTATTCACAGTGACATTAGTGGGAAGAGCAAGCTGACTCCTGTTGACCCACAGGTAGCTTCTGCAGAAGGGCAGCTCCCACTCGCCCTGGGTTAACACGAGCCACCCAATTCTGTGCTTTTTTACAGTAATTAATGAGCATCAGCTCAGAGACAAACTAGAAGTAGATGATAAACTAAATCTATCACAGAGGCATCAGTTGCTATTACAGAACTATGCCCGTTAACATTATGCAGAAATTTCTTCTTCCATGACAAAGCTGCAGTTTATCAATATGAAAACAGTATTACTTGCAGTAGACTAAGACAGAAAGTAAAGAACACCATCCACCACCGGGATTCTAAATTTACATCTTATAACCACCCTGAAAGAGTGCAAAAAGACACTAATCTCTTGCAAGTATCGTGGCACATCTAACCATAACTGTAACAGAGCAGCTTTTCTGCATACATCAAAGATGTTACTGCCCAAGCAGAAGAGATGCCCTTCATTCAGAAGTCTACTTAGCTCAGTTAAACAGGGCCAAACCTAAGCTTGTGTGTTGGACATTGTGCTACTTCCTTGCTTCAAGAACAAAATAAAAATTATGATATGCTTGGAGAAATCCAGTTTCAGGGCAAGCAGTGTCGGTGCATTAACGGTGATCAGCTATTCCCCTTTTTGACATACCATATCTGTGGTATGCTGTGCATCCTGTCCACAGTTAGCACTGTGCTAATCAATGCAGTCATTGATCATGTTCTGATACAAAGAAAAATTAAAAGATAGAGGATCTAACCTAGTTTTGAAAATAACCAGATATTTGAAGTTGATTGAATGGCGAAAAGGGAAGCATTCTCCATTATACTGAGGAAAGAATTGCTGATCCTGTTGAATAGCTCCACTCAGTTTTCATTAAAATATCTTTTGACATAACTTTCTGCCTATATATTTTTCCATATGCTATTATGAAAATTATTTGGTGGGAGTAGTAAGCAGTAAAAACAACCTAGCATTCTATCCCTGATCTTAGGAGTAGATTAAGTTTAATGTTGTGTTCTTATCCTAGTGTTAGAGACCAAAATATTTCATTATATTCTGTGGAGCCACCATAGTGCAGGGTTATATACGATATGAATGAATTACACACAATCACAGAACAGTTAAGGTTAGAAGGGACCTCTAGAGATCACCTAGTCCAACGCACCTGCTCAAGCAGGAACATGTGCAGCATGTGGCACAGGACAGATCTAGGCTGCCAAAATGCCCTTCCCAGCTCATGCTGGGTGGCTGCCCTCCATTTATCCCATCTGCTGAGCCATGAGAGCTGCCATGAGGTCTCCTGCAGGGCTGATGTGCTAATAAGATCCTCAAAGAAAACTTTTCTGTCCTGAAGAAAATGTTCCCAATAACAAATACAGTCTCTGCCTCATCATTAGCTGACCACCAGCCACTATCTAAGATCTATTTTTCAGGGAAACTGCCTGCAGTTTCTTGCACTTTTCCCCATGTCAGATCTCAAAGCCAGCGAAGCTGATGGTAACGGACTCTATATAAATCAGATGCCTTTTTGTGGACAAAGCAACAAGGAGGTTTTCCTTTCCAGTTCAAGAAGAACATTACTCTACCAAAGACCGACGGTAGAAAATGCTCCTAATACAGGAAATACTCTTGCCTGGAAAAACAGATCAACAAATGCTCAAGCAGACAGCCTGCAGCTAACCATGTCCCACCTGAGGGAAAAACTGGCCCCAGTGCAGAAGCCTTGGCCTCAGTGCCATGAAGCAAGAAGGCACATTGCTTTCTCTGCAGCTTTCCAGTGGGCTCCAAGTACCAAATGTTGTTCCTGAATAACCGCTCTTCCAGGACATGCAAAGCATCCCCCTCAGCACACCAAGACATTTGAAAAAAGACAGGACAGAGTACACAGCTTTTTTCTTAGCACTTTTAACAGATCGACTGTACATGCTTATTTTTGTGCCACATGCCCTGGGGTAGAAGGAAAAATCTTCCATACTACCGTGACAAATGAGAGAGAAAGAAGCCAAAAATAAATCTCTGCGTGTCGATGGATATACAACTGATGGCATAAATATGATTTCATTCATTGTGTGGGACTAGGAATGCTCTGCTTTGGCTCATTGCTCTCTCACACATGCTGCTGACAGAAACACAGTTAGGTGCTATAAAAAATTAGCCCAGAATGACTTACAGTCTTGATGTATGATATATGATACTAAATTGTCCTGCCTGCAGTCACAAGTTCCGATTCCTGAACTTTTCACAACTTCTAAAGCATCTGGTATTTTTTTTCATTAATGCAACTTAGAGAAGACTAATTTCAGAGAGGACTTCTAATAAAGCAAACAACACTTAAAAATTTATCCTCGATGGTTTAGTCAAACTGATCAGACCCCAAGAGTCAGAGTTCATGTTCAGTCATTAAGTGTAAATATCAAGCCAGAAATCTACAGAAGGGAAATACTCAGATATGAGCAGACAACGAATATTTCCATTCTTTGAAATGTCATAGAGTTTTCATGAAAAACAACTCAGAAAAACAGTAAAGATCTCATTTATCTGCTTAAATAACATAGATAAAGGAATCTATTAGGAATAAAGGAATCACCTAATCTGGTGAAATTTTACTAGGCTTTTTTGAAATGGGCAATCCTTGAGGTGAGGGAGCCTGAATCTTCATATGAATCCAAACCACTGAAATTTTCCTGCTTTAACTATATTGAAAAGTGGCTTAGCATTAGACAAATCCAGAAAACCATGTTGTTTCCATAAGTAGACCATGCTGCATCATGACATCAATTCCTTTATATATACATACATATATTATTTTTTTATTTTTACTGTTTTGCTCTGTTTGGAGACTTGCTGGCACACTTATTTACTTGGCAATAAAGGGAAAATCATCTCAGGTCATTACTAGGATAGGTATTAATAAGCAAGAGCACCTGGAACAACATTAGAGGGCTGCTATGCACATGACAGGAATAAGTAACAGTCCCCAATTAAGCTCTACCAGGCCCAGTAAATCCTAGAGCAAGAACAAGCTTGTGCGATCCTAATACTCCATCATGCATTCACATGTTTATTACAGTTCATATCCAGCAGAAACACTATCTTTAACATGGAGATTATGTCTTCTTAGACACTGCTAATTCGTGCTTCAAGAAACTATGAGCTACCATTTCCAGAAGCAGGATTAACAAGGGCTGGTTTTGTCTATTCTGGCAGCTAAACTCCTCTTGGCATAAATTCAGATATGCAAACTGCTGAAGAACGTTGGCAGTGTCACACAACCCCATGGCATATAGGCTTCAGTGTTTTAGAAGATCTCCATGGAACATGTCCTAGATCATGTGTTATGTGGGATCCTGCTCAGATCTCACTTTCAAAGCTCTGTTCTCAGTGGAGATGCTCTCCACTAGCATTAGCACACTGCAACACAAAACACATGCCCAGGGCACTGTACTTTCCCAGTTCTAGCTTATCAGATTAGCTTGTACCAGTTGACTCAAAAGGAAGTTGAAACTTTAGAAAATTAGAATTTGACATAGGCACACAAGACAAAAAGCTTTGGACTACTGGCCAGCAGTGGAAGCATGATCAAAGACACTGAATTTGAGCAGTTCAGAGGCAAATGTCACAGCAGAAGAGTCTGGTTTGGGAGAAAATTCCAAGCTCAGGAAAAGGCCTAGGGCATTATAGGAGAGCAGCAAATAAACTGTGTGTAAAGGCTGGGGAGAAAACAGAGGAACGAACAGGAGCAAAGATGTGAGCAATCTCTGAGGACGGCGTCTACACCTACATGAGTTTGCAAGCATCAGTCACACAGAGATTTAGCACACTGCAAACCAGTGCAAGTATTTAAGGACATGGGATCACATCTCTGAGGCTGCAAGGGACATAGGTGATTCTGGTCCTGTCACAGATGTGAGGGGATTCTTGCGAGCATCAGGTAAGTCAGCAAGGGGAGGATTACAGCTCTTCTGGCATTAAAAGCAAACAATTCTGACTGAATAAGAAAAGGATAAATTCTGCCTTCTATTATACTGATTTGGAGCAACTCAGCTGAAGTGAAATGTGTCAATGGAAAATTAAACTTGTGATATGAGACCAAAATTTAGGTGAAAAACTGTACAACTAGCATTTAATGGACAGCTGACTTTCTGAAAATTGGATCTCCAGCAATGAAAACACCTAAGGGCAAATAACAAATAAGAATTTGTTACACACAGCAGCCGCTCTGCAAAGATGATAGATCCCAAAACATACTCAAAACCTGTCTGAAACCTAATACTCTAACGGCTCAGCGTCTCCAGGAAATGTGCCCTGTGCAATGGTGAATGAGGCTGCAATTACACTCAGACCCATAAGCACTATAATTCATTTTCAGAGCAAAAGAAAAGGCAGAAAAGGTTTCCCGCAAGCCAGCAGCAGCCAGAAAGAGCAGCACTGCATACTCAGCAATGGGATTGGAAGTAACCAAAGTATCCAATTTCTTACTGTTTTCCTTGCTACTCTTGCAGTTATTCACATCAAGAAATTCTGAAATGCAAAACTTCAGCTCTCCAATTCAGGCCAGCAGGGACGCTAGACAGACATGCCTGTTAGAAAGCTTCAGCCAGGACTGAACTTCACTACCGTGCTGCAAAGCAGAGCGATCCAGAGAGCTCTGCACTGCCCTCTCCCATGCTCCGGCTCAAGCACCCTGCTGCTCACATTCCCCAGATACTCAGCAACCTCCTTACAGCAACAGTGACTTCATAACAACATCCGCATTAGTGGAGGCAAGAAATGTGACAAGACATTAAAAAAGAGGCCTCTGCTTCCCCCCTACCCAGACTGATTTATGCAGCTTAAATTCAACTCACAATTAACTGAAGCCAGTAGTTCAGAAAGAACACAGTGGAAGACACTTTTGCTCTTGTTAAGAATTTGGATGTTTCATTGAAAGCACAATATATTTCACATCATAATAGTACACAAGAGGAAAAAATGAGCATTGCAAATTCTGCCATATTGTGTAGCTGTCCTGCTGACCAGTCACTAAACCACATTCCAGCTCAGAAGCCCAAGGCATCCAAACACTCCCTGTGATGGTGAATACTCTACCCGGATACAATGAGAAAATCAGTAGAGCACCAGCAATCAGGCAGCTCTATCACAAATCATAACATAATGCTATGTCCCAGTTCCAATTTATTCACTGAATATTTCCTTGGGTTTTTTTTCCTTTCAAAAGGTATGTGTGGAGTGCCTATTACTCAGAAAGTCAGCACTGAAATAGCGTAATTAAGTTATTCCTTCCACATCCTCTGCTGAAAAAGAAAGGTGAATGCAATAAAGTTAGATCTTAGCCATGCCTACACTTCAGCTCACAACACACTGAGTGAGGTCTTTGCTCACGGCTGACGAATTGCCAGTGATGGGGAGAAGGGAGTGGGGACGCAGGATGTGAAACCCAGCGCTTCCTGGAGCAGACGTCTCCCTGATGCAGCCACCGTCACCCTCAGAGAGCACCCGGGGTAACTGCGGGTGCAACGGGATCATTCTGCCCACTCCTGCTCCCGCATTGTCCACTGGTCAGAGACTGGTCCATTCACATCATTAACAGAGACGACAGGACCTCAGAAAAGTGTCTGATGCTCACAAAGCAACACAAGCATATAGGAGTTTCCCACGAAGCTCGGACCAGCCTCTAGCACCTTCATTACCTGCCTTAGGCTAAAACCTTTCGTTACTTCACTAGGTCAACGTCTTGCTTTCAACATGGCTTTACCAGCTGCCTTAACTTCGGTTTCGAAGAGATTTGTTATTCAAATATGGCACATTTGCCAGGAGAATAATCCACAAGTTTTTACAGCAGTAATAAAGACCATCGCTGGGAAAAGAGGATTTTTAGCAGATTTTCTTTTCTAATTTCTAGTTGTAACAAAAGAAAACAGCAGAGAGAAAACAAGATCGCCAAATTCTCTACTAAAACTTTCACTCCTATCAAAGATTCGTTTCCCTAACTTTTAAACTGCAAGTATTAATCTAGAAGCACACAATCTGGCTGCTTGAATGCATAAAGAACAAGATTTACACTTTTTCTGAGAAAAAGTCGCTTTATCAAAATTATCACTGCATGTAAACACGACAAGAGAAGATGCTAGTGGTTACGTCGCTTCGGCAGCACACTCCTTGGGGCAGAACTGGATACCTCTAGTGCTTTCAACAGCTGCAGTGACCCACACTTACAGAAACATTCCCTGTGTCTCCGATCCCTGCATGGTATGGACGTGATGCAAGAACAGAGAGTGCCCCAGTGCATGCTGCGCTGACCGACAGCACTGGTGCGTGGATGGACATGCACAGCACAGGGCTGCAGCTGAGCTTCCTACGACACTACAGTCAACATCAGCAACACAAGCACACTGACCTTGTGCTTGGTATCTCTTTACCATCCATCTTTATCATTTTCCTTGAATTAATTACTAACACAAAACCAGCAAAGTGACTGTCTTATTTCATGCCCTACTTAACCACTCATCTAACAGCCACATTTTGTTAAAGCAAATCGAAGTGCTCAGCTCTTGTAAAAATCTGACTGTGTATTTGCTTAAATGGCAGCTGTGGTGTTAGAGAAACACAGTAGAGATATAATTAATACATATCATGACAAAGTACCCAGCTCTGTTTCTTCTAAATAGAATCAGCAATACCCTTTGTTAGCATACTGTCACTTCCTATATAGGATGAGGTGCTGCTTTTGAGAAAACAGAAATTAAATAATGGTACAAAGAAAGGTCTGCCTTAGTCTATATTTTTTTTTTTGCCTGTTACCTTTCCTTTTAATCCGTTTCCTAAATTTGGGGGTTTTTTTCTCATTAGTTCCGGAACAATCACCTCTGGCACAGTGCAAACATTAATTATCTCCTCCTAAAAATGTTTCATACATGGAAAACAAATGAAGGTTGTATTTGCTGCAGGACTGAACCCTGCTGACCACTTATCACTTGCACTGCACATTTTCCAGTACAAGAATTTCCTGTTTCCCCAAGAACACCACAGCACAGGCCTTTCCCCAGTACGTAGGGCTTTCAACGCCTTCCTATTAATACTGAAGGCATATAATTCTGCTGTACTCACAGGATGGATCAAGTCAGGCAAAGGAGGCTGTAGGACAAAAAAACCATCTCCCCATGAAGGCAGTTGAGCAGAGCTCCTCAGATTTGCTCGCTGAATTTCCGTAGATTTTTCCTTTTCTCTGGGCTTTCCTGTTTTTATTCTTTATTTCCTTCTATTTACCTCTCCCTCTACCTTTTTTTAATTATTTTTAACTAGCTGCCATTTCTTCTAGAAACATCTCTCTACCAACTACTTGTTGTATAAACCAACTGTGAACCTACCAACATTGCCACAGCTCTCCTCTCCATCGAGGGAATTCTATTAGAATTGCTCTAAAGGGAAACCCCTTCAGCCAGCCGATTAAGAGCTGTTATTCCAGGCTTTTCCAAGAAAAAATGTGTGCACTACTACGAAAACTCCAGTTTCAAAGCAATCATCCAACACTAAGACATCGGTTCACTTTAAAGGCCACCCACAAATAGCAATTCAGTGGTAAGAGGCACTCTGGCCTTATTCTAGTTTCAGACAGAAATACAGTGAAGTTTATGCTGGGGAGAGGAGAGAGCGTTAAGAAAACCTGAGGTAGCAACAAAGATAAATAGGCAATGTTTTCTTTTTGTACCAGGATGTATGTATTTGTTGTGACATACAGCAGCTGAGACATTTTACAATCAGAGATTCCCACTTAAATCAAGAAGCACTTGTTAAAGAAAAATGCAGAACTACAGGTAGCTAAAGTGGAGCTCCCGCCTATCTTGAGCCCTACCCTCTCTCTCATCTTCATCACAGTGAAACATGTGAGTTCACTTAATTAGCACTGCCAGCCCAAAATAACTTTTATTTTGATTTGGCTTTCTTTGGGGCCTTATTTATTCCTTGATTATTTTATCAGAGCTCTGCAGCATACAAGCAACGAATTCTGTTGCATGAAGACCTTAACAACCCTATTATTCATTTACAAATTTGTTCCAAAGTAAATCATTCTCATAGACTGATATTAGACTCATATTCAAACAGTATGCCTCAGACCTGCTAACACATACACTCATGCACAGCACTATCACTCATCAGTACTGTACCAGTGCAAGCTGAAATCCCTAATCCTCCTCACTAGCCATGATAGGCCCAGGGCACCCTTCCAGGTTTCACCTCAGCTCCCACAGTAGAATCATAGAAATCTAAATAAACATTTATTGAAACAGCAAACCGAAACAGCTAAAGGCTTCAGCAGTCCTTTCACCTTTAGCTCTCCCTCCCTCTGCTCTCCCACCACAGGATCACCCAAAGCTTTAGGACAGACACAGGGAAATCCTAGCAGACCTGGAGAGGAACAGTGCACCTGCACCTTGGCAGAGAAGCCCATATGGTGCGTTCCAGTGCAATGAGAAGTCTGGTTGCCAGACTCTGTGTGTGTGTATGTTAAGCTGGTTTTACCCACCTCAAGGTTTCTTCCCTTGGCTTGGGAACCGTGTGTTTCATCAGACAGCTCCCACGGAATTTATGAAGCAAGCGTGCTCTGTCAAATGCCAACAAATCTGTGCACACCTTGTGGATTTGAGAGGATGGTTCTTGCAAGAATTCTTCATCCTCTACAACTCTGGCCAGCCGTGCTCCTGTGACACTAGCATTTACAGTAACCTCCACAGACTCCAAATGGTTCAAACACAGCTCCTCTTGAGCCCCTTCTCAGCCCTGTTCCTTGGTAGTCAAGAAGTCATACATCCCTGTGGCTCAACAGCTTCTACCAATTCAAACTCTAATGAGGCAGCAGACAGAAGGAATTTATCCATGAGTCAGAGGGTACTGCAGAACATCTAGCTAGCCCATCACTAGAAACTGAAATAAGTAACACATTTAAAATCGCCCATGATCTTACACCAGGGAAAGGTTCCCCTGCTCTGCCTCTCCTCACTGTAGGTATGGCCCATGTAGGAATGCAGCAGTTGCTGTGAGATCAAGCAAGCAGTAACACAGCTGTGCAGGGAGTATGTCCACTCAAATACATCTGTATTTGAAAACACATCAGGAGAAGGTGAAAAAAATAAACCAAAAAAAAAAAGAGACTGCAGTTAGGGCCATTAATGTTTCATGAAATCTCTCACAGCTTCCCCACAACTGACAGGATAAAAAAGATGCAGTCATTAAAATTCAGACAACAGGATACCTACTGTCTTGGTATTCACTATATTAAAATTCTGAGCTAAGCTATTGCTGTGAGGCAATTTGTGTCTTTCCATATTCTCTTACCGCAGTGTCTCAGGAAAGTCCTAAAACTCCAGTTACTTCAGAATCAGCAGCAATTGCCTAAATTGCTCATCCTGAGCTGTTTGTCACCCTATGGGGAAAGGTTTCTTACATTACAGTGTCATATGCCCACATCACTTAAGAGGCTGCTATAGAATAAGGTATGCATATGTACTTCAAGGTCATTTTTTCTCTTTTGTTGTCAGTACATACAGTATATACTGAAGTCGGAGAAGAAAGAAAGAACTGTTCACAAAGTTCTGTTTGTCCAAGTTCTTGGAGCCATTCTGCAAAGAAGAAATTTCATATCTGGAATCTAATCTCTGAGCAAAACTTGAAACTTTTGAAGTTTAAATTCAGTCCAGCTTTTCGGGAAATGATAAATGTTTGTTTTGTCTTACAATATTCACTTGGGAAACCCAGGAGACTAAGTAAATGCTTTTCCATTTTATTAATAAAGTTAATACGAGTATTTAGTATTTACAGGGCAAAAGATTACAAACTGAGAATGGGTTCAGTGAAACTGAATCTGCTCAAAATAATTCTTCAAATTTTGTAGAAAGAAAAACATTACATTTTCCCATTCTTGCTTTTTTGGAATTTCAGTTTTGTAACCTTTTCCTGCCCACAACACAGGGAATGTTAGTATAGCAGAAAATTGCAGAATATCGCACCATTATTTATTTGCTGCATAACTGGAGTCCACCCTCAGCCCACAGAAACACAGCGCAGGCGGACTCATTACCATTGTGTTAACCATCCCATCATCTGGCAGAGACGTCGTTTCTGATCAAGTAGGAGCATCAATGAAGAGAGGTTTTTGGGGGTTTTTTTTGGCACAATGATATAGAAAGAAATAAACAAAAGAAATCAGTTTTTAGTTTAAAATCACATTTTTAATATTAATATTTGAGATCAGGATAAAGTTCACTCTCACAGCATCTCTCTAATAGATAAGTAGTATATGCAGCCCTGAGGGTGCACCTTTGACTTTTCTGCGCAACTTGGTACGTTGCCCCTGACATATTGCTAGCTCAAGTAATACAACATGCTCCTATATCATGAAGCAAATCAGGTAAGTTCTAAAGTAACAACAAAAGCAAATGGTTTCTATGACATATGCTGGTTTTCTGATGATGAACATGGCATATACCAATGGTTCATTAAGCTTATGAAATCACAAATATGGCTGCATTAAGTTCAAGTAAGAATGATTAGAAAAAAATCTCTTTGTTCAACCTATCTGCCATTGCTGGAAAACACTATGCAACCTTCCCTGTGCTCATTAAAGCAACTGGGAGCTGTCCTGCTCTTGCTGCCTGTTCAGAGGCTGTCTGCTAGAAATTTATTTGCTCCTTGTAAAAAATGTGAAGTCTAGTGTAGGACCATCCTAGAAAAGCTGGTATTATAAGTATGGCCCCAAGTTCATGAAAACCAGTATATTACTGTGCAAATGCTTTATGTCTGATTTAAGGTTCAGTGAGAACTGCAGCTTTTTTCTATACATCTTCTCCTCCTTTTAAGTGTTTAGCAGGATTCTGAGTAGCAATCAAGGAAATTTACATTCTGTGAAATTCATTCTTCTCTACTTGTACTTGAAAATGTTTTTAAGTGTGTGTCTGAGCATGAGAATCATTCCCCACGGGAAAAGAAAAATTATTTTCCCTTATAAATAGGCATGCTATATGTTTTATTGTATTGAAATAGGAACTATATTTTAAATATAGCTTGATGGGATATTAAATGGATTTAAACTATCAAGTCTAAAAAACATGCTGTCATTAAAATACAAACCGTAAAAAAACAGAATGGCATAAATATATGGAAAAATACGTCTCTTTTCTGCAGTAACCTGATGATTTTAGATAATCCTCCTTGTTGCAGGCCCAGACTCACACACCGGTAGGAGGTCAGTCCCAGCTTTAGAGAGATCCTGGGCAATCACCAGAGCTATCTCCGGTCTCTGGAGAGGCAGGTGGGTGGTGATGCTAGCACTTCTTAGGAGCTTCTGCAACTGTGTGAACAGGCATGCTCACACTCACGCAGGCTTCGCCATTTCCTCTCTCCCAGCACTGCAGCGATCTCCTGGATTTTCTCCTCAACACTCAGCTAATATTCTACTTTTACCAAGGAAATTTCCCAAGGACAGAAAGCAGAGATGACTGCCATGAACCTAGGGAGCTGAGGCTAAGGGTCAAACTTGAAAACTGAACGTATATTAAAATGACAGATTTAAGCACACTGAGGGAACAGAGACAGCTTGAATTATCATTTTCCTACAAGTGCTGAAGAAAAAATAAATACCTTTTGGCTGAAACCAAAAGACACACAGAATTTGCAGTAACATTTTTTTTTTCCAGTTTTGTTGCTTTTTCCCATTAAAAAGTAGAGCATCTGGGAGAAAGAGGGACACTGTCATTGCTCTTCCTCCCACCTTTCCTCTTTCTGGTCCTGCTCCACAAAGACAAGAGCTGGAGGCTGAGCTCTGGAGATGCTCGCTCCTGGCTGGCTGAGATCCAGATCACTTATTCACAAAAGCCTTTTTTTTTTTTTTTCCAGTGCAAAGTTAATAAATCAATATGTACTATCTCTTTTTTCATGTTTAACAACCAGAAGAATCTCTATTACCATCTATGCGGAAAAGAAAGGAAATAACTTTGAGGAGAACACAAACTTTTGACCTGTGAGTACAAATCCCACCGACACAGGTAAGGCTTCACTAATAACAATGAAGCAGCTTCTGCCTGATCCCAGGACACAAATCCCTGGCAAGACTCACTGTTTTCTGTGCTTTAGGAACAGCCAGCGCTATCCAGTAAGGCCGTTTGGGACTTGCCGTGTGCCCACACGCCGGCAGAGAGCTAGAGGCACCTTGCATGAGTCTCCACCTCACGTCTCCATTGCCCAGGCTCCCTGGGCTTCCGCTTCTCAGGCGAAGGTCTGATGTTAATTCCAAACAAATCTCCAAAATAGGCAACAAAGAATATATTTTAATATTGTGTATCTCTCTTTCTCTGCCCTCCTAATTTGCCTTCAAGGAAGAGCAAAACACAGAAAAGCCCAAACAGCCCAACCTTGTACCATGAAATGCAAACAAAGCAGCAGTATCTGCTATGCGGACTCAAAACTACGACTTTCATCAAAAAAATGAAAGGAGTTTCTACCTGTGCATAAACATTTACTTTCCCTTCCATTTTCATTCTTTTCCCTTCCACCTCTGCACCAAAAAGGAGCTCAAAATCCCCAGCCCACTCAAATGCACCCAAGACCATATTCTCTTACCATGCTCTAGGACTTGTAAAATGAAATTAAGAAATGGAGAGTGAAGCTGAATGGGGAGAGAGAGGAACACAAATTTGCTCAGTTCAGTCCTTGAAGTAAGTTCCCAGTAGACCTATTGCTTCAGACTATGCAAATGATATTTGAAAAGGTCAGGAAAATTCCTCCCAGCTCACAGTTTTTCAAATTAAATTGTCAGAAAAGACCATCATGAATATCCCATGGGAAACAGCTTTGGACTGGCTCAACAGAGTGTTTATTGAACAGGCATCGCCAACTTACAGGACTCTGTGACGGTGCTCTAAGAGATGGATCTATTAACAGAATTCTCAACATATCTGTCCATGTCGCCATGAGTCATAGACATTCACCTCTGCAAGACCCAATGAAAAACTGAAAACCCATACAGCTGATTTGCACTCTTCTACCAGTCTAAAAGGAGACTATGGAACACCTTGACTACAGCAAGGACCAAGGAACATACAGGACGCTCCTGAAAGCAGCCCCATCCTGTGGCACAGAGCGTTCTGAGCTCCGCCCACTGCTTGCTTTATCCTCCCAGCTCCAGAAAAGTACACCAAGAAACTAGCTAGAGAAGAAGAAACGTATCTTAAAGCGAACAAAACCACCAAAACAACCAACATGCAAACATGACGGGTCAACAGTAGAGCAAGTGGAACACAGTCTTTCTGCATGTGCCAGAAATAACTGCCAGTGGGACATTACTGCTAGTCTGAGGGTCACATAACCACTCGGTCTCACTGTGCTTTCAGTCCTTCATTTTGGGATTTATCCTCTTAAAATTGCTTTTCCTGAGAATTTTACAGCTAGCTAATTGACTTTCTTTTCCTTCTCTTCCACTGTGCATGAATATGGCCTTTTCAGAGTCTGTTAGCAGCTCTTTCATTCAATATAAATACTGTATAATACTCATAAACCACGTGAATGGAAGGAAAGTTTGCAGAAAAGATAATTCTTATCACACGCAAATCTGGTACCTTATGTTGATTAATAAAAAGGCAGAGTACAGGAGTCCCTAAAGCAAGCCAAGGTTTTTCCCCGCTGTGGGTAATAACTTTTTTATAAAAGGGACTTAAGGGGAAAGCAAGGGAATGAAATAGCAAAGAAACCTGCATCCTAGGCCACATATCTGCAAGTGAATGCAGCAATAAAAATACATATATATATAAAAGCAAATTATTGAACTGACAGTGCAGTTGTCACATTACTTCAGAACCTCAGCTGAAGCACAACCATTCTTTTCACCTCCCCCAAATTTATTTCACTGTCTGTCTGTAGACTTAAAAATGATAGAGTTGGCAATAAATTCATTTCTCTTTTTGGAGACCCTCTCTGCATCCATAAAAACTGGGTACAACAACTCTCCTCAACATATGACACCTGCATTGCTCTTTCTGTCTGTATAAAGACTTTAAATGAACCTTCAATTTCTGCGACTTAGTTGTACATCAATGCTTGAACTCTACAACTAAAAATCGGCCTTCCTCTTGGAAATTTTCTTTCTCAGATATATATATATATATATATAACCCAGCAGTTTATGTGGCACTGAAGCATTTTTGAACCTTGATATTATTTGAAACAAGAATTTTAGAAGTGTGTGTGACAGAAAGGTGAGCAACTAAGGAAATGCTTTGTTGCTTCCTACTTTTCCCAAATTGGTTTTGAAAGCCCAGCCCATGCTCGTTTTCATCTCTAAAGGAAGAAGCAAGCTAGGTCTTAGTTACCTTTTCTTCTGATACAGATGCAGTCAGACACCGATTTCAGTTTGGGCCTCTGGGAAGGAGCCCTCAGTTCACATCATCTGTGCACAAGCTAAGCAGATGTATGTGAGGGATACCCCATATTTATTTCTAATGAACATTTAAATGTCTAACAATTTTCCCTTATAGCTTTTTGCCCTGAACACCCGCTCAGTCCGTGACGGTTCCTGGCACTTGATGGTGGCACCCTGCAGATAAGGAAGAGAAAGCTGCAAACAGTTCAGAGAATCTGGAAAAGGTTTTGTGCCAGTGAAAGCATTCAGATGTGTATTTACTTTTAAAAAGACAGACACCACCCCCTACATTGAGGAAAAAAAGATCAGAAGAAATGTTCGAGCTTTTTTCCTACTCATGTGCTGCTATTTTAGTAATTAATATATCTACCATAGCAACACATTTCAAGCCTGAATACATATAATGCATTTATTTTTCT
Organism: Eudromia elegans; assembly: GCA_003342815.1. Classification (NCBI taxonomy): domain Eukaryota; kingdom Metazoa; phylum Chordata; class Aves; order Tinamiformes; family Tinamidae; genus Eudromia; species Eudromia elegans. Next base: position 3,993,773 of record PTEX01000052.1, on the reverse strand, counting down.
CAAAAACACTCTCAGTGTGATTACTTATCTTTCCTGTATCAAATTCACCACGGATGTTTCTCCTCTTGTACAATAATTACTTATTCACATTACTATATGATTACCATACAGTAAGTTTCAGGAGAAGTAGTCTGGAGGATTTTTTTTTCTTTGTTATGATACATTTCTAATCACTATATCATAGAAAATGATGATATGGAAAAAGCTCAGGGGGATAACCATCCACCCAGGGACAGGGGCTGTTCTGATGCCAAATCCCTGTTCTGGAGGTCAGTATTCACTTCCTGTAAACTAGAAATACATAGCTGGAAGGCTAAGGGAGTTTAAAAACCACAAGAAGGAAACTAGGACCCATTAATAAAATCCAAACAAACTACGCTCTAAACATTTTTATTTAGGTATCACTTTCTGGGAGAAGTCTGAGCCATTCTTCCATGGCCCTTTCATCCAAATACGTTTTAAAAAGTGACGACAGCTCGTCTTTCTAGTCCTATGCCTTCCTTTTTATATATGATTCAGTAACAATTTTAAGAAACTGCATTGGTAAGAAATATGGAGTGGGAACACTATTGTTAGTCTCTTCGTGCTTACCTTTACAAGAAGGCTTGAACTTCATTCAAACATATCAGCTCAAATGTCTGACGAACATTATGGAGAGAGGTCTTCCACGCCTTCTCAGGCGCTCTGCCTCCTTTCCCATGGCCAGGTTTTCAGCCAGGCTGCCTCTTTGGTCATATAAAGCCATTCAGAAGTTTCTAGTGAGAACTTCACTGCAGCCTGCCTGTGCAGAGGCAAGGTTTCTGCACTAACATAGCTTCGAGTCATGTCTTGCTTTCATCACGAGGGGTGTATGTTGGCATAAAAACCTAATTTGACATTGCTGATATTTGTGACGAGAATTGAAGGAAATCTCTAAAGCTTCTTCCCTTGAAAAAAATGCCAAAAGCCCAACCTATTGTACACTTCTGCCACACA